>CADCXT010003816.1:0-12734 GCA_902806775.1 Microtus agrestis | reverse complement strand
CCCTGGGCAAATAACATCACCCAGCTCAGCCCGTTTGGGCGCTGGGGCAGTATCCAGAGGGCAGCCGGGCGGGCGCGAATTCCTTTGTCCTCAGTGGCCTGCCTGCACCGTGCAGGTAGCTAGGGGCTTTGTTTACAAGCTACCCAACCAGCAAGGAGTGCTGATCTCGGCACCAGAAGAACCTTCTCGGGGTGAGTGCCTCTCTGACCCATGCCAAAGCGGGCCAGGGAACTGTTTCCTGCAGGCCCTATACTCCTGCATACCGCCTCTCTCTTCATACCTAACCCAGCAGGTACCCAGAACCCTCCCTCTCTCCTCTCTCCCTGCCATCCCTGGGCAAATAACATCACCCAGCTCAGCCCGTTTGGGCGCTGGGGCAGTATCCAGAGGGCAGCCGGGCGGGCGCGAATTCCTTTGTCCTCAGTGGCCTGCCTGCACCGTGCAGGTAGCTAGGGGCTTTGTTTACAAGCTACCCAACCAGCAAGGAGTGCTGATCTCGGCACCAGAAGAACCTTCTCGGGGTGAGTGCCTCTCTGACCCGCGGCCAAAGCGGGCCAGGGAACTGTTTCCTGCAGGCCCTATACTCCTGCATACCGCCTCTCTCTTCATACCTAACCCAGCGGGTACCCAGAACCCTCCCTCACTTCTCTCTCCCTGCCATCTCTGGGCAAATAACATCACCCAGCTCAGCCCATTTGGGCGCTGGGGCAGTATCCAGAGGGCAGCCGGGAGGGCGCGAATTCCTCTGGCCTCAGTAGCCTGCCTGCACGTGCAGGTAGGCACCTAGTTTACAAGCTTCCCAACCAGCAAGGAGAGCTGATCTTGGCTCCAGGAGATCCATCACTGGGGCACCTAGAGAGCCATCACGGGAGAGTCCCAACACAGGGAAGTAACATCAGTGGGCAAGGAGACCTGATCCTGTAAAAGAAGATCCTTAGGGGAGCATTTGGAGGAAGAGATGGGCAGACGCCAATGCAGGAATTCACCCAACAATCTGAAAAACAGCGTGAAACCACCTGAACCCAGGGACCCCACATCAGGAGGACATGAACACCTTAATCAAGAAGAAGGAGAAAAAATGGAATCTTTGAAAGTGATTGACATCCTTAAACAGCATGTAAAAAACGCCCTCATGGAAATGGATGAGAAGTATAACAGAAAGTTTGAAGAATTTAATAAATCAGTGAATGATACCCTCATAGAGATAGATGAGAAGTATAACAGAAAGTTTGAAGAATTGAATAAATCAGTGAATGATACCCTAGGAAACCAAGGAAAAACAATCAAACAGATAATGGAATCAGTTCAAGACCTGAAAACTGAAATGGAGACAAGGAAGAAAACACAAACAGAGGGCCGTCTGGACATTGAGAATCTAGGTAAACGAATAGAAACTACAGAAACGAGTATAACCAACAGAATACAAGAGATTGAAGAAAGAATCTCAGACGCTGAAGATACCATAGAGAAAATAAACGCACTGATCAATGAAAACAGCAAATCCAACAAGCTCTCATCACAAAACATTCAGGAAATCTGGGACACAATAAAAAGACCAAACCTAAGAATAATTGGAGTTGAAGAAGGAGAAGAAGTGCAGCTCAACGGTCCAGAAAATATATTTAATAAAATTATAGAAGAAAACTTTCCCAATCTAAAGAAAGATATACCTATGAAGATCCAAGAAGCTTACAGAACACCAAATAGGCTGGATCAAAAAAGAACATCCCCTCGCCATATAATAATCAAAACACAAAGCATACAGAATAAAGAAAGAATATTAAGAGCTGCAAAGGAAAAAGGCCAAGTTACTTATAAAGGCAAACCCATCAGACTTACACCTGACTTCTCTTTGGAAACCATGAAAGCCAGAAGGTCCTGGATAGATGTACTGCAGAAACTAAGAGACCATGGATGCAAGCCCAGACTACTATACCCAGCCAAACTTTCGTTCACTATAAATGGAGAAAACAAAATTTTTCAAGATAAAAACAAATTTAAACAGTATGTAGCCACAAATCCAGCCTTACAGAAAGTAATAGAAGGAAAATCACAAACCAAGGAGTCCAACAAGGCTCACAATAACTCAGATATCTAGAGTCCCTTCACCAACACATCTCAAAGAAGGGAAACACACAAACTCTACTACTAGAAAAATGACCGGAATGAACAACCACTGGACATTAATATCACTTAATGTCAATGGACTCAACTCATCTATAAAAAGGCACAGGCTAAGAGATTGGATACGGAAACAGGATCCAACACTCTGCTGTCTACAAGAAACACACCTCAAACACAAAGACAGGCAACTACTCAGAGTAAAGGGCTGGGAAAAGGCTTATCAAGCAAATGGACCTAAGAAACAAGCAGGGGTGGCCATACTAATTTCGAACAAAGTTGATTTCAAACTTAAATCAATCAGAAGAGATGGAGAGGGACATTTTATACTCATAACAGGAACAATTCATCAGGAGGAAGTCTCAATCCTGAATATCTATGCCCCTAATGTAAAAGCACCCACGTACGTAAAAGAAACATTACTAAAACTCAAGGCTGCCATCAAACCGCACACACTAATAGTAGGAGACTTCAACACTCCTCTCTCACCAATGGACAGGTCAATCAGACTGAAACCTAACAGAGAAATAAGAGAATTAATGGAGGTAATGAATCAAATGGACTTAACAGACATCTATAGAACATTCCACCCAAAAAGAAAAGAATATACCTTCTTCTCTGCAGCTCATGGAACCTTCTCGAAAATTGACCACATACTCGGTAACAAAGCAAACTTCCACAGGTACAAAAAAATATGCATAACCTCCTGCGTCTTATCAGATCACCATGGATTAAAGTTAGAATTCAACAACAAAGCTACACCCAGAAAGCCTACAAACTCATGGAAACTGAACAGTCAACTACTGAACCACACATGGATCAAGGAAGAAATAAAGAAAGAGATTAAAGTCTTCCTTGAATTCAATGAAAATAAAGAAACAACCTACTCAAACCTATGGGACACTATGAAAGCAGTCCTGAGAGGAAAGTTCATAGCACTAAGTGCCCACTTAAAGAAAACAGAGAAAGCACACATTGGAGACTTAACAACCCACCTGAAAGCTCTAGAAAAAAAAGAAGCAGACTCTCCTAAGAGGAGTAGAAGACTGGAAATAATCAAACTGAGGGCAGAAATCAATAAAATAGAAACACAGAAAACTATCCAAAGAATCAATGAAACAAAAAGCTGGTTCCTGGAGAAAATCAACAAGATCGATAAACCCCTATCCAAACTAATCAAACGGCAGAGAGAGAATATACAAATTAATAAGATCAGAAATGAAAAGGGTGACATAACAACAGACACAGAGGAAATTCAGAGAATATTGAGATCGTACTACAAAAGCCTGTATGCCACAAAACTGGAAAATGTGGAAGAAATGGACACTTTTTTAGATAAATACCATATACCAAAGCTAAACCAAGACCAGGTGAAAGATCTAAATAGACCTGTTAGTCGTGAAGAATTAGAAACTGTTATCAAAAACCTCCCTACCAAAAAAAGCCCAGGTCCAGATGGTTTCAATGCGGAATTCTACCAGAACTTCCAAGAAGACCTAATACCTATACTCCTTAAGGTATTTCACAATATAGAAACAGAAGAGTCGTTGCCAAATTCCTTTTATGAAGCTACAGTTACTCTGATACCAAAACCACACAAAGACTCAACCAAGAAAGAGAATTACAGGCCAATCTCGCTCATGAACATCGACGCAAAAATCCTCAACAAAATACTGGCAAACCGAATCCAAGAACACATTAGAAAAATTATCCATTATGACCAAGTAGGCTTCATCCCAGGGATGCAGGGCTGGTTCAACATACGAAAATCTATCAATGTAATCCATCATATAAATAAACTGAAAGAAAAAAACCATATGATCATTTCATTAGATGCAGAAAAAGCATTTGACAAAATTCAACATCCCTTTATGATAAAAGTCTTGGAGAGATTAGGGATACAAGGGACATACCTAAATATAATAAAAGCTATTTACACCAAGCCGACAGCTAACATCAAATTAAATGGAGAGAAACTCAAAGCCATCCCACTGAAATCTGGAACAAGACAAGGCTGTCCACTCTCTCCATACCTCTTCAATATAGTGCTTGAAGTGTTAGCGATAGCAATAAGACAACACAAGGGGATCAAGGGGATTCGAATTGGCAAGGAAGAAGTTAAACTTTCGTTATTTGCAGATGATATGATAGTGTACATAAGCGACCCCAAAAACTCCACCAAAGAACTCCTACAGCTGATAAACACCTTTAGTAATGTGGCCGGATACAAGATCAACTCCAAAAAATCAGTTGCCCTCCTTTACACAAAGGATATGGAAACAGAGAGGGAAATCAGAGAAGCATCACCTTTCACGATAGCCACAAACAGCATAAAATATCTTGGGGTAACGCTAACCAAGGAAGTGAAAGATTTATTTGACAAGAACTTTAAGGCATTGAAGAAAGAAATTGAAGAGGATACCAGAAAATGGAAGGACCTCCCCTGCTCTTGGATTGGGAGGATCAACATAGTAAAAATGGCAATTCTACCAAAAGCAATCTATAGATTCAATGCAATTCCCATCAAAATCCCATCAAAGTTCTTCACAGATCTTGAGAGGACAATAATCAACTTTATATGGAAAAACAAAAAACCCAGGATAGCCAAAACAATCTTATACAATAAAGGAACTTCTGGAGGCATTACCATCCCTGACTTCAAACTCTATTACAGAGCTACAGTAATGAAAACAGTCTGGTACTGGCATAAAAACAGAGAACTCGATCAATGGAATCGTACAGAAGACCCGGATCTTAACCCACAAACCTATAAACACCTCATTTTTGATAAAGGAGCTAAAAACATACATTGGAAGAAAGAAAGCATCTTCAACAAATGGTGCTGGCACAATTGGATTTCAACCTGTAGAAAAATGAAAATAGACCCATATCTATCACCATGCACAAAACTCAAGTCCAAATGGATCAAAGACCTCAATATCAATCTTTACACACTGAACCTGATAGAAGAGAAAGTGGGAAGTACCCTACAACAGTTGGGCACAGGAGATCGCTTCCTATGTTTAACCCCAGAAGCACAGGCATTAAGGGAAACACTGAACAAATGGGACCTCCTGAAACTGAGAAGCTTCTGTAAAGCAAAGGATACTGTCACTAAGACAAAAAGGCAACCTACTGATTGGGAGAAGATCTTCACCAACCCAGCAACAGACAAGGGCCTGATCTCCAAAATATATAAAGAACTCAAGAAACTAAACTTTAAAATGCTAAATAACCCAATTAAAAATTGGGGCACTGAGCTGAACAGAGAATTCTCAACAGAAGAATTCCAAATGGCCAAAAGACACTTAAGGTCATGCTCAACTTCCTTAGCGATCAGGGAAATGCAAATCAAAACAACATTGAGATATCATCTTACGCCTGTCAGAATGGCTAAAATCAAAAACACCAATGATAGTCTTTGCTGGAGAGGTTGTGGAGGAAGGGGTACCCTCATCCATTGTTGGTGGGAATGCAATCTTGTGCAACCACTTTGGAAATCAGTGTGGCGGTTTCTCAGGAAAGTCGGGATCAACCTACCTCTGGACCCAGCAATACCACTCTTGGGAATATACCCAAGAGATACCCTATCACATGACAAAAGCATTTGTTCAACTATGTTCATAGCAGCATTGTTTGTTATAGCCAGAACCTGGAAACAACCTAGATGTCCCTCAGTGGAAGAATGGATGAAGAAAGTGTGGAATATTTACATACTAGAGTACTACTCAGCAGTAAAAAACAATGACTTCTCGAATTTTGCATGCAAATGGATGGAAATAGAAAACACTATTCTGAGTGAGGTATCCCAGACCCAAAAAGAGGAACATGGGATGTACTCACTCATAATTGGTTTCTAGTCACAAATTGTGGTCATTGAGTCTATATTCTGTGATACTAAAGAAGCTAAATAAGAAGGTGAACCCAATGAGGGCTGCTGAGAAGCCAAGGTCAATGGCACAGGGTTTTGATCCTACTTCATGTTCTGGCTTGGTGGGAGCCTAGCCAGTTCGGATGTTCACCTTCCTAGACCAGGATTGAGGGGGGGAGGACTTTGTACTTCCCACAGAGCAGGGAACCCTGACTGCACTTCGGTCTGGATAAGGAGGGGGAGGAGGGGGGGAGGCGGGGAGGAGTGGGAGGAGGGGGAGGGAAATGGGAGGCGGGGAGAAGGCAGAAATTTCTCTTTTTTTCCAATATAAAAAAAAACTAAAAAAAAAAAGGATAGCTTACAAACTTTTGGTTGGATGTCCAATGGTTAAAGCTCTAGTGATAATATTCTTATAGGAGACCTTGAGCTGCTAGGTAAAATTCTTACAAAAAACAGTTTCCAATAGAGAGCTTAAAACAGCTGCCTAACAGGTACTCAAGCAGGTAAAGTATAAATCAACAGATAAAGTATACAATAATCAACAAATACAGTATATTAATTATAATTCAGATATGGCAAGTGTGTATATTAAACGTAAAACTTATTCTACAACAGTTTTATAAAAATGAGGCTTATGGCTAAATCTTATCAGTTTTGCTAGTTAAGATATTAAGCTCTTAATTTAAATCAGTAGCCTGTCTGATATAAAAAGACAGGATAGAATCTGGAAAATGGTTTAACAAAATTTTGACTATGATCAAGGTTTCTTATACTAAACAGTAGACTCATTGATAATTTTTAAGATTGATTCCTGGATATTTGCCTTTGCTAAATTCAAAGGCCAAAAACAATGGTCTTTTCCCAGATCATTGCTACAATTTATGCACCTGTATTTTGCTAAAGCTATAGCAAAAAATCCCTTAAAGGATTTTATGCTAAATTTTACAATTGGCTCTTCCAATGGAGGAACTGCATATATGGCTAATTATAATAAAAATTATGGAGCATAACAAGGCTCCTTCAAAGCAACTCATACAAGTTGCCAGCAGATCCTGATGCAAACGGATCTGGCTTGTTGACACCAAGCTGACCTTTGCTAAGACAAGGTGAAAAAGCCCTCATAGCATCATGAAAAAACCCGACCTATATATATTTGGGGTCGAGGAAGTGTTTGTGCTTTTTTCACAGAAAGAAAATGAATTCTGAACGTGATGTCGAGGCTGCGGACACAGAGGAGTTCCAGACTTCCAGAGGTGATTGAGGAGAGATCTTTGGTCCGGCCTTCCCTACCCCCAAGGAAAGGAGTGCCTGCTGACAAAACCAGCTACACCACTCTGCATGGTGTCACCCAGCCCCCAGAATCCAGGGAGACCCGGCTGACATAAGGGCCAGGATGTGCTCCATGTACCTGAAACCAGCTCGCCTCACCCTGGCTACCCCACCTGTCCAGGAGCACAAATGCTAAACTGCTTCTGCAGCTTGAACTCTGGTCTGCTTTGGAGCTGAGTTGCAGACTAAACATCAGACTGCTTTAAACCTTGGGACACAGAACTCATTTTAATTAAAATATTAACCTCTCTTCACTTAAGAAGGGGGAAAATTGGGGGTTCCTGTGACTGTTGCCCAGAGGCTGGAACTGGCGATATATGATAACAACAATGTAGGTCATTGTACTCCCACTGAATTTGAGCTAATGATACTTGTAACTGCTTATAGATAATGGGTAAAGTCTGACACATGTTGTAAAGTGTTTGGTTTTAATGCATAGGTTTAAAATTTTGGATTTTGAGCCCTTTTACACTGCCCTAATTTTTTGGCAGGCAGCACACGTAACTTTATGTGGAGTAGGCACTTAGGAATGTGGTCATTCCATAGGCCAGACTAAAAGGTGAATACTGGGTTGGGAAAAAGCCCTTTCTTCTTATCTGGAGATGGAGTTACTGGTGCCAAAACTATACCATTATATCTTTTGTTTGAGGAGCTCTTCAGAGTCTTTTCATTAATGACAGACGCAGGGACCCAATGACGGGAGTTAATGTGGATCCTCGCCTGAAGAGCACACCATACAGAGGTTGTAGAAACCGGCTCAACATGGCATGGTTCAGGTATGAGGGTGCTCTCCACATGGCCTAAGACAGGGTACCCTGTGATCTGCTTACTTTAATCCTGCTAGATGCCTTTTACTTGAGGAGCTCCAAGGACGGGCGACTTATGGCAGGATAATCCCCCAACCTAAGGCAGGGCCCTGGGAACCCTAGGAAGGGTAAGGGGAAAAAAAAAGGCCTGGTCCCCACTTGACCTAGTAGTCATCGGGCACCCCTCTGTTCCCAGGAGAGAGGGATCACTTCACCACCCGAGAGGAGGGTCTCTCCTTGTCTCAGTCCCTTCTCCTTTGCTCTGACACCATGGTTGACTCTGACTGGTGCTCCCCACTTGATAGCTGCCTGCCTTTGTATGGGAGGGGGAGGGGATCTGTTGGGGAGCTGTTTTCCCCAAAATTTTTGCAGGAGCGTTAGTCGCGGGGGGAGCCCCGGGCCCCCCCCACTGTTGGTGGTGTTTTTTTTTTTTTTCTTCCCCCCTTTTCCTTTTTTTTTTAAAAAAAAAAAAAAAAAAAAAAAAAAAAAAAAAAAAATTTTTATTATTAATTTTTGTTTAAAAAAAAACCCAACAAAAAGATTATATAATACTTTTTAATATATTTAAAAAAAATAAGAAAAAAGAACAACAATTGCAGAGAGCCATTGGATGTTAGAAAAAATTATTAAATTAAATCATTTAATTTTAGCCTCAAGAGTGACAGTTTTTCAGGAAGAAAAACAAACTTTTATAGTAAATAAATACCCAATACCATTGATGGTCTAAAAGCAGCCACCAAAAAAGAAAGTGTTAAAGTTCAACACTACAACATCTAAATTCCACAAACTATAATGATTTCCTACAAATACTAATTGGCTAATTTATAATTATAAATTATATATTCCTCAGAATGAAAACCAGCATATGTGTTACATTGGGGAAGAGGCTTTGCTTTTATTTCCGTGGAAGAAGAAAAGCTGTGGGTACTATCAGGATTGATAAAGGCTAGATATGAACAGGAGAGACCTCCTGAATAAGGAGAGGTTCACAAAACAGCTTGGTCATTCAATGCAATTTAACTTATAAAAATTTAAAAAATGCCTTTCATTTGATTATGCATAAAAAATAAAAATAGAATTATTTTAGAATGAAAATTTCCTAAAAGCACGTTTGACTTACTGGTATAAAATGAAAAATGGGTTTTATTATACCACATGTCTTAATTCTATGTTAGAATGCTAGACTATATTAAGCCATGTGGCCCAGTTATCTTGGATATTAGCTTTTGAGACTTTTAATCAAATAAAAAGGATATAGCTGGCAAAGGAAACAGATGCCAGAATCTTACCAGTAAGCCACAGTCTCAAGGAGATATACAGATTAATAGAAATGGGTTAATTTAAGATGTAAAAGAGTTGATTAATAAGAAACCAGAGCTAATAGGTCAAGCAGTATTGTAGTATAGTTTCTATGTGATTATTTGGGTCTGGATGGCAAGGAAAAATAAGGAGTCTTCATTTACAAATGGCACCACACAAAGGCACAGCTTCTTTAAGAGATGGCTTCCTGGTTTGCACTGGCAGGAAGGGCTCTGACTTTTTAGAGAGGCCAAGATATGGAGCACTTAAATGGGGTTTGTGAGGAAAGTGCTATAAGTTGCTTAATGGTGACAAAGACATGCTAAATCTTTGGAGCTGGTGCAGTGAACATAGTTCACAGAGGTGGTGAACATACCTCTGCCATGTTGGACAGGGTGGAGACAACAGGCAAAGCTTTGTTAGTCCTAGCTATGCCTGCTCAGCATTTACAAAAAATGCTCCTGGTCAGAAAAAGCTTACAGATATACAATAAAGACAGATTCAGACATAAAAGACCTCTCAATAAGGCACAGTATAGTTAAAGGATTTCTTTTTTTTTTTATGGTTTTTCGAGACAGGGTTTCTCTGTGGCTTTGGAGCCTGTCCTGGAACTAGCTCTGTAACCAGGCTGGTCTCGAACTCACAGAGATCCGCCTGCCTCTGCCTCCCGAGTGCTGGGATTAAAGGCGTGCGCCACCATCGCCTGGCCACAGTATGGTTAAATAAAAGTAATATAAAGGAGAGAGCAGGCCTGAGGCAGTGAACTCCACAGGAGCAGGACTGAACCTGGGCCAAAGGGGGCCTGAGGCAATAAATTCCACAAAAGTAGAACTGAGCCAGCAACTTAGGCCAGATCAGGCCTGAGGAAGTGAAATCCACAGAAGCAGGACTGAACCATCCACCCGGGCCAGAATGGCCCTGGTGAACTCCACTGGAGCATGAGTGAATCCAGACAAGAGACATTTACAGAAGCAGGACTGGGACTGCAACCTAGACCAAAACAGGCCTGAGGCAGCAAATTCTATGAAAATGGAACTGAGCCAGCAATTTAGGCTGTAGGGGACTTGAGATGTCAAGCTCCACAGGAGCAGAAGTAGATCCAGACAAGGGACATTTGCAGAGGAAGGACTGAGCTAGCAACCCGTGTCAGAGCAGACCTGAGACAGCAAACTTCACAAGAGCAGGTACAGGGGAACAACTGCTGAATGAGTGGGCCAAAGTCAGAGTCTTCTGTAAGTTTGGGTATAAATCTGGGAGCTTCAAGGGAGTAGATCTGAGCTAGCACCCATAAGGGTCTGGGCGTGAGTCTGGGACCTCCAAGGAACTAAGCCTGAGCCAGGACCTCTGTAGGTCTGGGAATGAGTGTGGGACCTCTGAGGGAGCAGGCCTGAGCCAGCACCTCCGAGGGTCTGGGCATGAATCTGGGAGCTTCGAGGGAGTAGATCTGATCCAGGACCCTTGTGGATCTGGGCATGAGTCTGGGACCTCTAAGGGAGAAGACTAAATCTAGAGACTTTTGCAGGACAAAGCACAAGCCAGGAACCTCTGCAAGAGCATATCCAAACCAGGAGCACTTATAGAAACATGTCTGAGCTGGCATCCTAGACCAGAGCAGGCCTGAGACAACAAACTTCATGGGAGTAGAGCAAACCCCTGGAGTGTTGAGTGACCTCAAGGAATATGGTATTACCAATGAGGTCACTAGAACTGTGACACTGACTATACCTTGGGGAACAACCACCTGAGCCTTGATTCCACTGGACCTAAAGGATTAATTACCAGAATCAAGACAGCCCCAACCACAACAATTAGAAGAAAAGATGAGTAGACAGGGTAAGAACACACACAACACCGCAAAGAACAGCATGTCAGCAGTAAAATCTAGAAACCCTACAACAGCAAGACTTGAACAACCAAATATAGAAGGGTTGGGAAAAATTTCCCAATCAAATAGACCTAAGAAACAAGCTGGTGTAGCTCTCCTAATATCTAACAAAATGGACTTTAAACAAAAATCAATCAAAAGAGACAAAGAAGGACATTTTATATTAGTCAAAGGAAAAAATCATCAAGAGGAATATCTCAATACTGAATATCTATGCCCCAAATACCAGAGCACCCTCATATATAAAAGAAACACTTCTATAGCTTAAATAACACATTAAACCCCAAATACTAATAGTGGGAGACTTCCACCTCTCATCACTAAAGAGGTCAGTCAGACAATAAATGAACAAAGAAATAGGGAATTAACAAATGCTATGACTCAAATGGACTTAACAGACATCTATAGAATATTCCATCCAAACATAAAAGAATATATCTTCTTGTCATCACCTCATGCAACCTTATTGAAAATTGACCACATATTTAGTAACAAAACAAACTTCAACAGATACATTAAAATTAGAACAACTCCATGTATCTTTACAGACCACCATGGCTTAAAACTAGAATTCAACAGAAATACTAACTCCAGAAAGCCCACAAACACATGGAAATTGAACAATGCTCACCTATATCATTAATGAGTCAAAAAAAAATAAAGGGAGAAATTAAAGACTTTCTGTATATTCAATAAAAATGACTACACAACATACATAAATTTAATGGACACAATGAAAGCAGTATTAAGAGAAAAGTTCATAGCACTAAATGCATGAAGAAGTTGGAAAAATCCCACACTAATGAATTAATAGAACATATGAAAACATTAGAACAAAAGAAGCATACTCACCCAATAGAACTAGATGGCAGTAAATAATAAAATTGGGAGCTGAAATCAACAAAAAGAAACAAAAATCCAATACAAACAATCAATGAGACAAAGAGTTGGTTCTTCGAAAAAATCAGCAAAATAGACAAACCTTTATCCAAACTAACTAAAAGGAAGAGAGAGAATATCCAAATTAACAAAATCAAAAAATGAAAGTGGGGACATAACAGACACAAGGAAATACAGAGAATCATCAGGTCATATTTTGAAAACCTGTACTAGAAAAAATTTGAAAACTTAGAGGAAATTTTCAATTTTCTGGATAAATACAACTTACCAAAATTGAATCAAGACCAGATAAGTAAATTAAACAGACCTATAACTGTTGAAGAAATAGAAACAGTCATCAAAAGTCTCCCAACCAAAAAAATTCCCAGGAATACATGATTTCAGCTCAAAATTCTACAAGATTGTCAAAGAAGAACTAATACTCCTAAAATTGTTCCACACAATAGAAACAGAAGGAACACCATCAGACTCTTTTTATGAGGCTACAATTATCCTAATATCCAATCCACATAAAGACATTACT
>CADCXT010003813.1:0-18189 GCA_902806775.1 Microtus agrestis | reverse complement strand
TTGTTGAGTGGGGAATTGTATTCTCTGAATTGGTATGAAAGCTTGTGACATTACTTAATCAAGTTATCTCAGATTAAGAGAAAATCAAAATGCTGTATTGGTATCAAAATGCATAACTTTATGTTGGAAAACTGTTCTAAATTTTATGAGTAACATTACAGAACCAGCCTCAATTTTCATATAAGTATTAAAATTTATCTGAAAATTAACTCTTTCTTATTAAAGTAATGAGGGTATTAATGGAGCCTTAAAAGTACTTTTTTCCAAATGTTGGTTTTCTTTCTATCTATATCTTAATATATTTTATTAAAGTAGTCTAATTTAAGATTTACTAATTAATCTTCTTTTATATGTTCACAATATATCATAATGACAACAAGCACACTTAATAAGGAATTTAGCATTGTGGCTAACTGCTTTTTTTTATAATAGGAAACACCTACCCTCATGGCTAATTTCAAGTATGTGATAGAGAGTCATTAAGTACAGTCACTTGACTGTACAGTTTCCAGAATTCATCTATCTTAAGTCCTTGGCAATTACCTTTTTACTCATATCATTGACATGACTGTTTTCAGCACCTCTATATAGGTGAGAAACAATATTTGCATTTTACTTGATTTCTTTGACTTAACTTAATGCCCTCCAGGTCAACCAGTGTTAACTCAAATGGCAGTTTCCTTCATTTTAAAGATGGAACGGCATCACACACACACACACCTGGAATCTCTTCTCTCTGCCATTCTACTCATACTTTGATAGACAAGTAAACTGATTCCATATCTCATCAATTATAAATAGTACTGAAACGATCATTTTCCAGATGGTTAAGCATGTTTAACACCTTCTTCAAATATTTATTTGTATTTATAACCCTTTTTTGGGAACAGCCTATTCAGTTCATTGATATGTTTATTGATTAGGTAACTTTTCAATTTTGCATTTTTATATATTCTATATATTAGTCCTCTGCTGCAGAGTTTGCTGTAAGCTCTCTTCACTGTGCTGATAGTATATCTTGCTTTGTGGAACTTTTTCTTTTTTTCTGTTTTTTATTAGTAATTTTTTTTTATTGGAAAAAAGAAATTTCTGCCTCCTTTCCGCCTCCCCCTCTCCCTCCCCTCTCCAGACTGAAGAGAAGTCAGGGTTCCCTGCCCTGTGGAAAGTTCAAAGTCCTCCCCCCTCAATTCTCGTCTAGGAAGGTGAACATCCAAACTGGCTGGGCTCCCACAAAGCCAGAACATGAAGTAGGATCAAAACCCGGTGCCATTGTCCTTGGCTTCTCAGCAGCCCTCGTTGTCCAGCCAAATTAAGAGAGTCCGGTTTTATCCCATGCTTTTTCAGTCACAGTCCAGCTGGCCTTGGTGAGCTCCCAATGGATCATCCCCACTGTCTCTGTGAGTGGGTGCACCCCTTGTGGTCCCGACTTCTTTGCTCATATTCTCCCACCTTCTGCTCCTCATTGGAACATTGGGAGCTCAGTCCAGTGCTCCAGTGTGGGTCTCTGTCTCTATCTCCATCCATCACCAGATGAAGGTTCTATGGTGATATGCAAGATATTCATCATTATGGCTATAGGATAGGGTCATTTCAGGTTCCCTATCCTCAGCTGCCCCGGGAACTAACTGGGGACATCGCCTTGGGCACCTGGGAGCCCCTCTAGTTCCAAGTCTCTTGCCAACCCTAAAATGGCTCCCTTAATTAAGATATGTGCTTCCCTGCTCCCCCTAACAAACCTCCCTTTATCCCAATCATCCCGTTTCCCAAGATCCCCCACCTCCTCTTCTCACATTTCTCTCCCCTTCTCCCCTTACCCCCTCCCACCACAGCCCCAAGATCCCAATTTTTTGCCCGGAAATCTTGTCTACTTCCCATAACCAGGAGGATAGGTATATGTTTTTCTTTGGGTTCACCTTCTTATTTAGTTTCTTTAGGATATCAAATTATAGACTCACTGACCTTTATTTATTTCTAGAAACCAATTATGAGTGAGTACATCCCATGTTCATCGTTTTGGGTCTGGGTTACCTCACTCAGGATAGTGTTTTCTATTTCCACCCATTTGCATGCAAAATTCGCGAAGTCATTGTTTTTTACCGCTGAGTAGTATTCTAATGTGTATATATTCCACACTTTCTTCATCCATTCTTCCATTGAAGGGCATCTAGGTTGTTTCCAGGTTCTGGCTATTTCAAATAATGCTGCTATGAACATAGTTGAACAAATGTCCTTGTCATATGATCGGGCATCTCGTGGGTTTATTCCAAAGAGTGGCATTGCTGGGTCCATGGGTAGATTGATCCCGAATTTCCTGAGAAATTGCCACACTGCTTTCCATCATGGTTGCACAGGTTTGCATTCCTACCAGCAATGGATGATGGTACCCCTTTCTCCACAGCCTCTCCAGCAAAGGCTATCATTTGTGTTTTTGATTTTAGCCATTCTGACAGGTGTAAGATGATATCTCAATGTTGTTTTGATTTGCATTTCCCTGATCGCTAAGGAGGCTGAGCATGACCTTACATGTCTTTTGGCCATTTGTACTTCTTCTGTTGAGAATTCTCTCTTCAGATCAGTGCCCCATTTTTTAATTGGGTTAATTAGCATTTTAACGTCTAGTTTCTTGAGTTCTTTATATATTTTGGGAGATCAGACCTTTGTCTGTTGCGGGGTTGGTGAAGATCTTCTCCCAGTCAGTGGGTTGCCTTTTTGTCTTAGTGACGGTGTCCTTTGCTTTACAGAAGCTTCTCAGTTTCAGTAGGTCCCATTTATTCAATGTTGCCCTTAATGACTGTGCTGCTGGGGTAATACCTGAGAAGCGATGTCCTGTGCCCATCTGTTGTAGGGTACTTCCCACTTTCTCTTCCATCAGGTTCAGTGTGTTCAGATTGATATTGAGGTCTCTGATCCATTTGGACTTGAGTTTTGTGCCATGGTGATAGATATGGGTCTATTTTCATTCTTCTACAGGTTGACATCCAGTTGTGCCAGCACCATTTGTTGAAGATGCTTTCTTTCTTCCATTGTATACTTTTAGCACTTTTATCGAAAATGAGGTGTTCATAGGTTTGTGGGTTAAAATCTGGGTCTTCTATATGACTCCATTGTTCGCTCTACTCATTTGAAGTCAGGGATGGTACTGCCTCCAGAGTTCCTTTATTGTATAAGATTGTTTTGGCTATCCTGGTTTTTCTGTTTTTCCATATAAAGTTGATTATTGTCCTCTCAAGGTCAGAAACGAATTTTGATGGGATTTTTTTTCTTTTTTCTTTCTTTCTTTCTTTCTTTCTTTCTTTCTTTCTTTCTTTCTTT
This sequence comes from Microtus agrestis, assembly GCA_902806775.1. Lineage (NCBI taxonomy): Eukaryota > Metazoa > Chordata > Mammalia > Rodentia > Cricetidae > Microtus > Microtus agrestis. The sequence continues at coordinate 14,877 of CADCXT010003813.1, read as the reverse complement.
CTTTCTTATTTTTTCCTCCACTACCAGCTTTAATTGGGTGTGGGGCAATAGAACTATTCTTAGCACAATTATGGGTGTGGGGTTCCCTGCAGGCTCCCCAGGGTGATGATTTTTGTAATGATTTTTAGGGGGGAAACGGCTCGCAACAGATCCCCTTCTCTTATATAAAGGCAGGTAGTTATTAAGTGGAGAGCACCAGTCAGAGTCAACCATGGTGTCAGATCTAAAGGAGAAGGGACTGAGATAAGGAGAGACCCTCCTCTCGAGTGGTGAAGCAATTTACGTCCTCTGGGAACAGAGGGGTGCCTGATGATTCTTAGGTTGAGTGGGGACCAGGCCTTTTTTCTTTCCCCCTTACCCATCCTAGGGTTCCCAAGGCCCTGTCTTAGGTTGGGGGATTATCCTGCCATAAGTCACCCATCCATGAAGCTCCTCAAATAAAAGTCATCTAGCAGGATTAAAGTAAACAGATCACAGGGCACCCTGTCTTAGGCTATGTGGAGAGCACCCTCATACCTGTACCATGCCATGTTGAGCCGGTTTCTACAACCTCTGTATGGTGTGCTATTCAGGCAAGGATCCACACTAACTCCCATCATTGGGCCCCTGTGTCTATCATTAAAGAAAATACTGTGAGGAGCTCCTCAAACACAAGATATAATGATATAATTTTGACACCAATAACTCCATCTCCAGACAAGAAGAAAGGGCTTTTTCCCAACCCAGTATTCACCTTTTAGTCTGGCCTATGGTATGTCCTCCTTCCTAAGTGCCTACTCCACATAAAGTTACGTGTGCTGCCTGCCAAAAGTTAGGGCAGTGTAAAAGGGATTAAAATCTAAAATTTTTAACATATGCATTAAACCGAAACACTTTTCAGGATGTGTCAAACTTTTCCCAACATCTATAAGCAGTTACAAATATCATTAGATCAATTTCAGTAGGAGTACAATGACATACATTGTTGTTATAAAATACCACCAGTTCCAGTCTCTGAGCAACAGTGACAGGAACCCCCAATTTTCCCCCTTCTTAAGTGAAGAGAGGTTAATATTTTAATTAAAATGAGTTCTGTGTCCCAAAGCTTAAAGCAGTCTGATGTTTAGTCTGCAACTAAGCTCCAAAGGAGACCAGAGTTCAAGCTGCAGAAGCAGTTTAGCATTTGTGCTCCAGGACAAGTGGGCGAACCTGGGTGAGGCAAGCTGGATTCAGCTACATGAAGCACATTTTGATGGGGATTGCATTGAATATATAAATTGCCTTTGGTAGGATTGCCATTTTTACTATGTTGATACTCCCAATCCAAGAGCAAGGGAGATCCTTGCATTTTCTGGTATCCTCTTCAATTTCTTTCTTCAATGCCTTAAAGTTCTTGTCAAATAGATCTTTCACTTCTGTGGTTGAAGTTACCCCGAGATATTTTATGCTGTTTGTGGCTATCATGAAAGGTGATGCTTCTCTGATTTCCCTCTCTGTTTCTTTATCCTTAGTGTATAGGAAGGCAACTGATTTTTTGGAGTTGATCTTGTATCCTGCCACATTACTAAAGTTGTTTGTCAGCTGTAGGAGTTCTTTGGTAGAGTTTTTGGGGTCACTTATGTACACTATCATATCATCTGCAAATAACAAAAGTTTAACTTCTTCCTTTCCAATTCGAATCTCCTTGATCCCCTTATGTTGTCTTATTGCTATTGCTAGAACTTCAAACACTATATTGAACAGGCATGGAGAGAGTGGACAGCCTTGTCGTGTTCCTGATTTTAGTGGGATGGTTTGAGTTTCTCTCCATTTAATTTGATGTTAGCTGTTGGCTTGCCATAAATAGCTTTTATTATATTTAGGTATGACCCTTGTATCCCTAATCTCTCCAAGACTTTTATCATAAAGGGATGTTGAATTTTGTCAAAAGCTTTTTCATCATCTAATGAAGTGATCATATGTTTTTTTTTCAGTTTATTTATATGATCGATTACTTTGACAGATTTTTGTATGTTGAACCAGCCTTGCATCACTGGGATGAAGCCTACTTGATCATAATGGATAATTTTTCTAATGTGTTCTTGGATACGATTCGCCAGTATTTTGTTGAGGATTTTTGCGTCGATGTTCATGAGTGAGATTGGCCTATAATTCTCTTTCTTGGTTGAGTCTTTGTGTGGTTTGGGTATCAGAGTGACTGTAGCTTCATAAAAGGAATTTGGCAATGACTCTTCTGTTTCTATATTGTGAAATACATTAAGGAGTATAGGTATTAGGTTTTCTTGGAAGTTCTGGTAGAATTCCGCATTGAAACCATCTGGTCCTGGGCTTTTTTTGGTAGGAAGTTTTTTGATAACATCTTCTAATTCTTCGCGACTGACAGGTCTATTTAGATTGTTCACCTGGTCCTGATTTAACTTTGGTATATGGTATTTATGTAAAAAAGTGTCCATTTCTTTTACATTTTCCAGTTTTGTGGCATACAGGCTTTTGTAGTAAGATCTAATGATTCTCTGAATTTCCTCTATGTCTGTGGTTATGTCCCCCTTTTCATTTCTGATCTTATTAATTTGCATATTCTCTCTCTGCAATTTGATTAGTTTGGATAGGGGTTTATCAATCTTGTTGATTTTCTCCAAGAACCAGCTTTTTGTTTGATTGATTCTTTGGATTGTTTTCTGTGTTTCTATTTTGTTGATTTCTGCCCTGAGTTTGACTATTTCCAGTCTTCTACTCCTCCTAGGTGAGTCTGCTTCTTTTTTTTTCTAGAGTTTCAGGTGGACTGTTAAGTCTCCAATGTGTGCTTTCTCCATTTTCTGTAAGTGGGCACTTAGGGCTATGAACTTTCCCCTTACGACTGCTTTCATAGTGTCCCATAAGTTTGAGTAGGTTGTTTCTTTATTTTCATTGAATTCAAGGAAGACTTTAATCTCTTTCTTTATTTCTTCTTTGATCCAGGTGTGGGTCAATAGTTGACTGTTCAGTTTCCATGAGTTTGTAGGCTTTCTGGGGGTAGCATTGTTGTTGACTTCTAACTTTAGTCCATGGTTATCTCATAAGACACAGGAGGTTACGAATATTTTTTTGTAACTGTGTAAGTTTGCTTTGTTACTGAGGATGCGGTCAATTTTTGAGAAGGTTCCATGAGCTGCAGAGAAGAAGGTATATTCTTCCCTATTTGGGTGGAATGATCTATAGATGTCTGTTAAGTCCATTTGATTCATTACCTCCATTAATTCTCTTATTTCTCTGTTAGGTTTCTGTCTGATTGACCTGTCCATTGGTGAAAGAGGAGTGTTGAAATCTCCTACTATTAGTGTGTGTGGTTTGAAGGCAGCCTTGAGTTTTAGTAATGTTTCTTTTACGTACGTGGGTGCTTTTATATTAGGGGCATAGATATTCAGGATTGAGACTTCATCCTGATGAGTTGTTCCTGTTATGAGTATAAAATGTCCCTCTCCATCTCTTCTGATTAATTTAAGTTTGAAGTCAACTTTGTTAGAAATTAGTATGGCCACACCTGCTTGTTTCTTAGATCCATTTGCTTGGTAAACCTTTTCCCATCCCTTTACTCTAAGTACGTGCCTGCCTTTGTGGTTGAGGTGTGTTTCTTGTAAACAGCAGAATGTTGGATCCTGTTTGCGTATCCAATCTCTTAGCCTGTGCCTTTTTATAAGTGAGTTGAGTCCATTGACATTAAGGGATATTAATGACCAGTGGTTGTTAACTCCGGTCACTTTTTTAGTCATAGAGTTTGTTTGTTTACCTTTTTGAGTTGCGCTGGTGAAGGGTCTCCAGATGTTTGAGTTATTGTGGTCATTGTTGGACTCCTTGGTTTGTGATTTTCCTTCTATTACTTTCTGTATGGCTGGATTTGTGGCTACATACTGTTTAAATTTGTTTTTATCCTGGAAAATTTTGTTTTCTCCATTTATAGTGAACGAAAGCTTGGCTGGGTTTAGTAGTCTGGGCTTGCATCCATGATCTCTTAGCTTCTGCAGTACATCTATCCAGGACCTTCTGTCTTTCAAGGTTTCCATAGAGTAGTCAGGTGTAAGTCTGATAGGTTTACCTTTATAAGTAACCTGACCTTTTTCCTTTGCAGCTCTTAATATACTTTCTTTATTTTGTATGCTTTGTGTTTTGATTATTATATGGCGAGGAGATTTTTTTTTTGGTCCAGTCTATTCGGTGTTCTCTATGCTTCTTGAACCTTCAAAGGAATATCCCTAGATTCTGTTGATGTCATGTTGCCTTTCAGGTTGTTGAAGGACTTCTTGCATTGGCGCCTTCCCATCTCTTCCCGTCCAGATGGAATTCTTCAGCACCACAAATCTGATGCCTGGTAATCCAATGACCCACAGACAAAAGGTGGAACTTGGGGGGCAGGGCGGAGACGAGTAGAACACAGGAGACCCTGCTGCACAAGCTGAAGGTGCGCATGCTCCCTTTTTGCGGGGGGGGGGGGTCCTGGAGGCCTTTCCGGTAGGCATGCACTCACCACTCTGGGTGGGTAGCCTTAGTGTAGGAGTGGAAAAAGTCTTCCTGAGCAAATGACCTTGCAGAAAACTCAGGCTTGGGGGGGTTCTTGTGTAAGAAAGGCAGCGCTGCAGAAGGAGCTGGGGGAGTTGGTTTTGTGTTCTCTTCAGGGACAGTCTGCTCCTGGATAGCACACACTCACCCATCCAGATGGAACTCCTCAGCACCTATACAGGGCCGCCTGGTAGCCCAAAGATCCGGGGACCAGAGGAAGGACGTGGGAGGCAGCGAGGGCTCCAGGAAACCACTGGAGACCCTGGAGCACAAGCTGTAGGTGCCCGAGCTCCCTTACAGGGAACTTTGAGACCTGCCTGGAAGGCAGGCACTCCCAGGTCTCGGTGGGTAGCCTTAGTGTAGGAGCTTAAAACCAGTCTTCTATTAATTTTTTTTTAAATTTCTGCCTCCTCCCCACCTCCCTTTTCCCTCGCCCTCCCCCCACTCCACATGCCCCACTCCTCTCTCCCTCCCTCTCCAGTCCAAAGAGCAGTCAGGGTTCCCTGCCCTGTGGGCAGTCCAAGGTCCTCCCCCCTCCATCCAGGTTTAGGAAGGTGAGCATCCAAACCGGCTAGGCTTCCACAAAGCCAGTACATGCAGTAGGGTCAAAACTCAGTGCCATTGTCCTTGGCTTCTCAGCAGCCCTCATTGTCCACCATATTCAGTGAGTTTGGTTTTTTTCCCATGCATTTTCAGTCCCAGTCCAGCTGACCTTGGTGATTTCCTAATAGATCAGCCCCAATGACTCAGTGGGTGGGTGCCCCCCTTGCAGTCTTGATTTCCTTGCTCATGTTCTCCCTCTTTCTGTTCCTCATTTGGACTTTGGGAGCTCAGTCCGGTGCTCCAATGTGGGTCTCTCTGTCTCTCCATCCATCGCCAGATGAAGGTTCTATGGTGATATGCAAGATATTCATTTGTATGGCTATAGGATGGTTTATAATAATGTGAATATGCTTAAGGGCACCAAACTAAACTTTGTAATTGAATTTGTTAAATATAGAGAGGACTATGAATGAGATTGGTGGTAAACAAAGGCACTAAAAGTTGACTTTTAACAATACAGTTGGAAGATTTGTTTTGCTTCATTGGTCTTTGAATTCAGAAGCATATTGCTCTTGTTTAAATTCAAAGACTGAAAACATCAACAGAAATATGATTACATGTGATGGTTCAGTGAGTTTGACATCATCTCAGGAGCTACTGGAACCTTTTTTATAGAGTTATTCTCTTCCATAACTCTGTTCATATATTCATACATAAATCTTTGGATGTGTGACTTTCTCAATTTCTACTTATTGAGAATATGGCACCTAACTTTAAGAATCAGTATCTTTTCTTTTTTATTGGAGATAAAATTTTCATGCTTCTCAATTACAAAGGACACCATGTGACGTAGGCAATCATAATGATGAAAAACGGTGTCTCTGACTTTTAAAAGATTCCTGTCCGGTAGCTAAGTGTCCTGTTTTATCTTGTTGACTAAATGGGCCATTAATGAAAATATCAAAATCCCTAATCCCTGGGTACTGTCATTTCAATCTTTAACTAAAAGTATCCTTTAACCTAATTACATTTTTTTTGTGAAAAGTCCACTCTCTGAATTATAAACTATACTTAAAACTACTCCATATACTAGGCCAGCATCAATGAAGCTATAATTAGCAAGAGAAATTTACAAAATTTTAATAAAGGAGCTTTCAAAAGTATAGCACTCAGGTCTTATCTTAAACTTCAATATACATACCAATTTACCACCCACCCAAGTGCGTTCCTAAAATAAGTCACTGCTAATGAAGTTTGTGGGCACCAAGAAGGAGTGTGCAGATGAGCTTGACTCTGTCTTGGCAAGTATTTCAACAGAAACAATTATCAGTCCTTTGGGTACTTGAGAGGCCAAAACATTATCAGATCCTATATTATATCTCGAAGTCTATTTAAACAGTTGTTTAGAATCATGGAAGAAGGAATTCCACAGGTTTTGTGAGCCAATGATTAGAGACGTGATAACAAGATTTGTTTAAGAAACACTGCTTGTAATTTAAATATTAATTAAAAATAATATTTTAACACTTGCAATCATTTATTTATTTTATTTTTATTTTTAGTTCTCCATTAACAGCTTTAATTGGGTGTAGGGCAATAGAACTATACTTAGCACAATTATGGGTGTGGAGTTCCCTGCAGACTCCCCAGGGTGATGGTTCCTGTAATGATTTTTAGGGGGAAACGGCTCCCAACAGATCCCCCTTTCTCTTATATAAAGGCAGGTAGTTATTATGTGGAGAGCACCAGTCAGAGTCAACCACGGTGTCAGATCTAAAGGAGAAGGGACTGAGATAAGGAGAGACCCTCCTCTCGAGTGGTGAAGCAATTTACCTCTCCTGGGAACAGAGGGGTGCCTGATGATTCTTAGGTTGAGTGGGGACCAGGCCTTTTTTCTTTCCCCCTTACCTGTCCTAGGGTTCCCAGGGCCCTGTCTTAGGTTGGAGAATTATCCTGCCATAAGTCACCCGTCCTTGGAACTCCTCAAATAAAAGGCATCTAGCAGGATAGATTTGGAGTAGGGTTTTATATTTCATCGATCTTCATGCCTACAATATTTGTTTATAATCTGGCCTTGTGCAAACAGAATTTTTATTTTAAATTTATTTATTTATTTTGCATACTAAGCACAGTTCCCTGTCCCTTTCTCTCCCTCTGCTCTCTACCCCCAACTCACCCCCATCAGCTCCTCCAAAAGTGGAAAGTCTTCCATGGGGAGTCAACAAAGCCTGGAACATTAAGTTGAGGTAGGATCAAGCCCCTGGCCCCTGAATCAAGGCTGAACAAGGCATCCACCATAGGGAATGAGTTCCAAAAAACCAGTTTATTCACCAGGGTCTGTTTGATGAACAGAACTCTTAAAAGAAAGAAAAAAAAGCTGAGGTTCACAGAAAGCAGGAACTGTCTGAGAGTCAGGACAGTCATATATATAAATAGAGATTACATAGGTACTTAGAGGGGGATAGGAGTGAAGGGATAAGAGAGGGAGGGGATTGGAAGGAAGGTTTCCCACAATTAACAATCTATGAAACATTCATATGAAAGCACGATTTTGTGAACTGATTAAAATATAATAACAAAACAATAGTATAAACAGAAATCACCTGCGTAAGTGATTATGATGCACACAGAATCATAGGTTATTCAGGGAAATTTCCAGTGCTGGGGACTGGATACCTCCCTATGAGTTTCTTATCAGGAAGTTTGTAGAAGCTCCCAGAACAATACATGACTAGTTGCACATATTTGCAAAGCATGAGATTTATAAAATTCAACTAATGCAATCTGAGATGTTATTATAATTCATAAAAAGAAAAGTCCTGTTTCCTGGTCACAACTATGTGCCCTGCGAATAAGCTACAGCCTTCAAGTCAGAGAATGCCCTGAATCAGTTCCATGACTCTCCCCAAACTTCTCAGTCTGACCTTGGCTTTGCAAATTTATAAACACCGAACTGCATAACATGACCTCAGACATCAACAAGAATGTCCTATAAATATAACAGATTCTTCTGAGGTTTGTTTTGTTTTCACCTCTAATGGCAGGGCATGTAGGTTTTAATTCCATCAGTAGAAACAGTTTCTAGATCCTCAATCTGTAGTGGTGGTTTAGGAGAACTTTGTAACATGTGGCCGAGTGTTAGGCCATTTTCTGTAACAAATTATTTTCCACCCTCAGGAAGTCTCAGGGTGGGGCAGTTACTTCTGATGTTTAACTTATTAGTGAATATTACATTAATTGCAAAGAAATGAAACATGTTTGGAAGGATATTGCCCTGACCTCTTACTCCACTTTCCACAGTTATTTCATGCTGTAATTGTTTTCTGAGGCTTAAGAGCAAATTTTGCTCCTCATAAAGAAAATGTATTTGGTGACTGTTCATTTGCTACCCAATCTGGATAATTTTGTAAATCATGTTGGTGTTCCATTATGTACGTATCTCTTTATACAAATTGATTTGTCCCCAATTTGAACTGTATTTTATTAAATAAATGATAGGGGCAATGAAAAAAAAGAAACACTGCTTGTTCTCAGTGAGTTTATACAAAGGTAAGTTATAGGAAAACTTGAGTTAGGATTGAAAGAAATTCTCTCTACACAATGTTCAAAGGCTACTAAGAAGCAAAGCAGGTGCCCAGAGTGGTAGAGGAAACCAGATCCTTTCTAGCTATTCTATTCACTTACACATTTTATAGTGCAATACACAAATGCTTTCTGCTTTAAAATATTTGGCCTTATTTCAAGTACTTTTAACTTGAAGTATATTTACATATTATAGAAACACATATGTCTATAAATATATCTCAGGAATAGCTTGTTTCAGAGTCAATTGTGACAATGGTAATAAAAATGAATGAAAATATGCACACTGGAGGACTGTCTAGAGAGATGTCAGTTCACAGAGTCTGTGGATAATTGTGCTACATATATTCAAAGGAGAAGAAACAATAACTACACTAAACTTCAAACAAGGACATCTCTATATTAAACTACACTGCATCGTTTCTTTACATACTTTAAGGTGATTCACTTGATTTGAACAATTTATTCTTACGGAAGTGGAACTTGTAATCTTATTGGGGATCCAAAACATAATATTTTGCTATGAAAATGAAAACATGAAACACAGTAACATTAAGTAATCCATGGGAATAATCAAGTAGGTGATACTGAGAATGGTTGAAGTCACTTTAAATTACTATGCTCAGTAACATCATTAAATATTCTGATTCTAAAGTCTTGTTTGTAACATCTTGAGGACTTTTCACCTTTTCCATTTTCCACACTGATAGTTTGCAGTTAGAACTTTAAGTTAAATCCATTGAGAATGATTAACAACATAGTCCCCATATACACGTCCAATGAATCAAAGGGAACCACACAGAGACGAAGCTTCTCTGAAAACCGAATGTATTTTCCTCACTCATATTGTGACTTGATGCTGACCTCTCCATCCAGAATGGGGATGTTATGGGAAGGAAATTATGTTGCTTGCTTTTTGGTGGGTGTTGTGGAAAGAGGCAGAAAAGAGAAGAGAAAGAATAAAACCTCTCCTCTTTTGTAGAAACACTGCCATGCTAGTGAAAGTCCACATGTATAGAAATTAAAAGAAAACACTTTTGGATAACATCAACATTTCCACCAGTTATCAATGCAAACTTTAAATTGACTGATTTGATTGGATGTATACCAAAAACAGAAAATCTATTTTCTTAGCCAGCCCTCTCCTAGACAAACTTACCTCATATAACTCTATTACAAACAGTGAGTGCCCAGCAGAATTTTACCTAACCCTGAACATAATCCTAAATGAGGAAATAGTTCAACATCTAGGAAAAATTTATGAAATACTGTGAGGACACAGAAGGACTTTGGAGGCTTTCCATGTACAAAGAGTGGGATCATGAAAGAAGGGATGTTGGAAGTTGGGCAGAAGAGCTGCTGTTCTAGAATTAATTATACTCAGTGAGCTGTAAAAAGATGTTCGTTTGTCATTCAGAAAGTAACTCTCCCTGCAGTTCTGTCTGTCCCTGGTTCCTGTACCTCATATAGTACTGAGGAATAGTACAGGAGTCTTACATCCAGTGAGGCTTTTTCAGAGAGAGACGCCATGCTCCTGTCTAGCGGGCAGACGGGATAGCTCTGCTCTCTGAGGCAGAGGGATGAAGCTCCAACCCAAGATGAATGTAGGCTGGAATCTTCACGGTAAGTGCACCTTGGGGTGCTTACTCACATGATTAGAAATGGGTTAAGAAGTTGAAGCTAATGGGCCAAGCAGTGCTTAAAAGAATACAGTGTCCATGTAATTATTTCAGGGCATAAGCTAGCAGGCAGCCAGGGTGCTGGGGACGCAGCCCCACCACTGCTATTTCAACAGATGGCGCCCAGACATGTGGACAACTGAATCCACTGAAACCCCGAGAAAGCTTGGGAAAGAGTAAAGCATGTTTGTTTTCTTGGTTACAGCAGTTTCTTGGGTCTGCTCTGCTTGCTAGAGGCAATCAAGCGCTCTCATCTAAGAGAGGCTTCCTGACTCAGCTTTAGCTGCAAAACCCTGCAGCTCATTATGAGGTCCTGCCACGAAACACTTAAACGGTGTTGAGAAAAAGCTGAACGCATACTTTTCGGTTTTCAGCTGTAGCAGGAAAAAGCTGCGCCATTTAAAAATGCCGGCCTTCTGGGCTGTCCTGCCAGGGCAAACTCTGACTCTTTTACGCAGGTGGTTTGTGCAGTTTGCAAGCACAGGCTGCTAAAGCTTGCTTGCTGGCAAGGACCTTGAAACACTGTAGAGTTGTGGCACTAAAGGCGGCTCTGGCCGGTACCTCAGCCACAAGGTTGGAATGGCAGAAAGCTAAGGAATGGACTGGATCTACCTGGCAAAGCCACGGCGTTAGTCCTACTGAGATTGCTTGGTAAATTAAAGGCTTGTGTGGTCAGAAAAAGAGAGATATACAGTAAAGAGAGATTCAAAGACAAAGAAAATTTCTAAATGGTTTACAGTGTGTTAAAAATATATGCAAACTAAAAATTAAAGTTCTTAAAAGTAAAAAAAATGAAAGAAAAAGAGAAGTTGGTTATGGTAGTAAATGCCTTTAATCCCAACACTTGGGAGGCAGAGGAAGATTGACCTCTGTGACTTCAAGGTGTGGTAGAACACACCTTTAATCCCAGTGCCTAGAAGGCAGAGACAAACAGATCTCTGTGAGTTCAAGGTGTAGTAACACACACCTCACCTTTAATCCCAGTGCCTGGGAGGCAGAAACAGGTGGATCTCTGAGAGTTCAAAGACAGCCTGGTCTACAGAGTTATTCCAGGACCAAGATACAGAGAATATAATATAAAAGTAAAAATAAATGAAATGGAGTTAAAATAAAGCTGTAGAAAGATGGAAAATACACAGAGAATCTTGATATTGTATGCTATTGTGCTCTCTTTAAATTGTTTAAATGCTGAGGAAAAAGCAAAAGCTGCTAAAAAATATTTTTTTATAAATGCTGCTGAACTAAACCAACATAGATATTCTGAAAATGCCTTGACTTTGAAATTTGGATCTAAGGACATGATACTTTGGAAAGGAGTTTCTTATTTTGTTTTCACAGAGGATGAGACCTTGTTTATTTCTTCTATTCTGATATGGTATGATGGACCACGCCCTCCTGAAGGGTTGCTGTAAACAACTTCAGAAAATTGCTTTGCTCAACTGCCAACTGAGATGAAACTAGCACACAGGTTATAATATAAAAGACCTAATTAACTACGCCCCCATTCAGCAGGAAGCAGTTTGGAGAGAAAAAAACACTGCGCCCATGTTCCCAAATATGGTTTATAAATGTTCTTTTACATTTAAAGGGGGATATGATATATGTATGAATAATTTGCATTGATATGGTTTTTGCTTTAGTGATTTAAATTTAAGGTCAATTTTGTTATATGTATATGTATTTCTGATCGTGATTAAGGTATTGTGATTGTGTAGTTCACTTAAAAATGTAATGTATATAGGTTGTTAATGGATAATCATTGATAATAGTCAAGCTTGTAATTATGTTAATTAGATTTTCTAGATATATAGAGATATATTTTAGTTAAATAGGCATTCTTCATATTTTTCAAAGATTGTAGAATATGGCATTTTAAATGTTTTTATAACTTAGGACTTTTCATGACAATGAGACACTCTGCTCCTGGCATCACCAATCAACTTCAGGAAGAAGATGGGCATTGAAGAGGATCCTTATGGAGTTTGATAGCCATTTGGGCAAGAAACTGCTCTTGCCTGGACTATTGCATAAACTGGACACAGAGAACCCGCAGAGAGAGGACTACTGAACTTGCCTAAAGGTGAGATGATCTTTTGGTGTTCCTGATTCATGAAAGAGTCTGCAAGACATTCTTCAGGACAAGCAGATAGTGACTGCCATTGAAATTTCTTTCTTTGTGAAATGTCTGCTGAAAACTATGGGCCTGTAGGCCGAAGATGGATGCCCCAATGGTACAGAGGAACTTTGGGTGACTGTACAGGCAGCGAGATGTCTCTGTCATTTCTAGAGTTTGCAAGTTGCTTTTTTCTTGTTTGCTTAGGTAATATTGTATCTTTCTGGAGTCTTTGATGGAGTTAAGAATAGTTAGCTATCGTTATACTTTTCCTTAGTTATGATAAAGATTATTGTAATTTTTACTTGATAACTGTTATATATAATTTTGCAAAGTTAAAGTTACAGCCTTTCCTTTTTGTTTAAACAGAAAAAGGGGAAGTGATGTGGGAGTGTCATATCAATCTGTTGATTTCATTGGTTAAGTAATAAATAAACTGCTTGGTACTGATTGGTTAGAACATAGGTGGGTGGAGTAAACAGAACAAAATGAGGAAGAGCAAGAAAAAGTGAGGTCAGAAAGCATGCAGCTCTGGTCAGAGCCAGACGCCTCAGAGAGAGACACCATGCTCCTGTCTGTCGGAGCCCGTGTGGGTCCAACACAGATTCTCTAACTAGGCTGGAATGGAGTCGCGAGGAATAATCAGACACAACTTAGACGGTCATCATGGAAAAGGCTTCTCCTCTTTATTCCCCCAAAGTTCTTATATACCCACACCAAATGAGCGGGAACACACAAAGGCTGTTGCCTAGGCAACCAGGTGCCTGGGCTCTTGTCACATCCACATCTAGCAGTCCACTAGGCCCTGAATTAGCATCTCTATAAGACATCCTCCAAATTGCATAAGGAAAGAAACCCCAAACATCCTGACCAGTTTCAGTCAACACCTCTTCCCAGGTAATCCACACTTCAACAAAAGAAGCTAGGAGCAGACATCCTGGCTTTTGTTAAGGGCAGAGACACCTTGTCTCCAAAGCTAATGTAACCAACTCAAACCGGGGCAATGGTTTTTGTGTATACTCAAAATATGCGCCCACACCTGTCTAGCGGGCAGACGGGATAGCTCTGCTCTCTGAGGCAGAGGGATGAAGCTCTGACCCAAGATGAATGTAGGCTAGAAACTTCCCATAAGCGCACCTTGGGGTGCTTACTCACATGATTAGAAATTGGTTAAGAGGTTGAAGCTAATGGGCCAAGCCGTGCTTAAAAGAATACAGTGTCCGTGTAATTATTTCAGGTCATATGCTAGCAGGGGGCCAGGGTGCTGGGGACACAGCCCCGCCGCTGCTATTTCAACAACTTCCCATCTGTAAAATTCCCTGCAATGTGATATTAAGTTTAAAAGTAAATGTAGCTTTTCTATTTCAGCAGTTACAACAATGAGATAACAAAGTATTTCAGTTTAGTTTTACAATAACATTAATGGGGCACTATGTTTTTTTCAGATGACCATATGGCCACAGCCTGCACTAAACCAATGAAAGGATGAACAATGTCACAGAATTCATCCTCCTGGGCTTGACTCAAGATCCAGATCTGCAGAAACTCTTATTTATTGTGTGCTTAGTAATCTATTTGATTACACTGGTAGGTAACACACTCATCTCAGTCACTATCTTCATCAGCTCGGCCCTGGCTACTCCCATGTACTTTTTTCTGTCCTACTTGTCCATCATAGATGGTTTCTACTCTTCTTCCATAGCACCCAGAATGATCTATGACCTGATCTCTGAGAGGAGCAGCATATCCTTCAATGGCTGCATGACTCAGCTTTTTGCTGAGCATTTTTTTTGCTGCAGCTGAAATCATCTTGCTGATTGCCATGGCCTATGATCGCTATGTAACCATTTGTAAGCCTTTGCACTATATGACCATCATGAACCGACCTGTGTGTATATTCCTGGTGAGGGCTGCTGTAATCCTGGTATTCATCCATGGAGGAATACAGATCTTATTTATGGCCCAATTACCATTCTGTGGCCCAAATATCATTGACCACTTTATGTGTGGTTTAATACCACTCCTTGAGTTGGCCTGCACTGACACTCACACTCTTGGGCCTCTGATTGCTGCCAACAGTGGGTCACTCTGTTTGCTCATTTTCTCTATGCTGGTTGCTTCCTATATAGCCATCCTTCACTCCCTGAGGAATCACTGTTCAGAAGGTCGTCACAAGGCCCTCTCTACCTGTGCTTCTGATGTAACTGTCGTTGTCTTATTCTTTGTACCTTGTTCATACCTTTACCTAAGGCCTATGACTTTCTTCCCCACTGAGAAAGCCGTGACTGTATTTTGTACCCTGGTGACACCTTTGTTGAACCCTTTAATCTATACCCTCAGAAATTAGGAGGTCAAAAAGGTTATGAAGAAGCTCTGGCGTCAAATTGCACAGCTGGTGATGCATAAACCTGGGGATTTGTGTGTTTAAAAATATCTAGAGCTGTTTTA
>CADCXT010003810.1:0-29551 GCA_902806775.1 Microtus agrestis | reverse complement strand
ATGCTCCCAATTTATTCCAGAGATCTTGTCTATTTCTACTTCCCGTATAGATTAGATCTATGTATGTCTCTCTTTGTGTCCTCATTGTTGTCTAGGTTCTATGGGATTGTGATTTGTAGGCTGGTTTTCTTTGGTTTATGTTTCAAAACCACTTATGAGTGAGTACATGTGATAATTGTCTTTCTGGATCTGGGTTACCTCACTCAAAATGATGTTTTCTAGTTCCATCAATTTGCCTGCAAATTTCAAGCTGTCATTATTTTTCCTGCAGTATAGTACACCATTGTGTAAATGTACCACATTTTCCTTATTCATTCTTTTGTCGAGGGGCATTTAGGTTGTTTCCAGGTTCTGGCTATGACAAACAAAGCTGCTATGAACATAGTTGAGCACATGTCCTTATGGCACGATTGAGCATCCTTTGGATATATACCCAAAAGTGGTTTGGAAGGTCGTTTCCTCCAAAGGGGCTGTACCAGCTTGCACTCCCACCAGCAATGCAGGAGTGTTTACTTTACCCCACAACCTCTCCAGAAGAGATCAATCTTGGATCATTTGTTCTTTTGACTACCAATTTCTTGAGTTCTTTGTATATTTTGGAGGTCAGACATCTGTCTTATGTTGGGTTGGTGATGATCTTTTCCAATTCTATAGGATGTCATTTTGTCTTGTGGACCGTGTCCTTTGCTTTACAGGAGCTTTTCAGTTTCAGGAGGTCCCATTTATTAATTGGTTTTCTCAGTGTGTGTGCTGCTGGGGTTATATTCAGAAGGTGATCTCCTGTGCCCATGCATTCAAGTGTACTTCTTACTTTCTCTTCTGTCAGGTTCAGTGTGTCTGGCTTTATGTTGACATCTTTGATCTATTTGTACTTGAGTTTTGTGCATGGTGAAAGATATGGGTCTATTTCATTCTTCTACATGTTGATATCCAGTTATGCAAGCACCATTAGTCAAATATGCTTTTTTTACATTCGATATTTTTTGTTCTTTGTCAAAAATACGCTGTTTAAAGATGAGTGGATTGATATCCAGGTCTTAGATTTGGTTCCATTGGTCCTCCTATCTGTTTTTATGCCAGTACCAGGCTGTGTTCAGTACTGTAGCTCTGTAGTAGAGTTTGAAGTCAGGGATTGTGATGCCTCCAGAAGTTCTTTAATTGTACAGGATTGTTTTGGCTATCCTGGGCTTTTTGCTTTTCCATATGAAGTTGAGTACTATTCTTTCGAGGTCTGTCAAGAATTTTGCTGGGATTTTGATAGGCGTTTCATTGACTCTAGATTGTTTTTGGTAAGATTATCATTTTTACTATGTTAATTTTGCCTACCCAAGAGCATGGGAGATCTTTCCACTTTCTGGTGTCTTCTTCATTTTCTTTCTTCAAAGATTTAAAGATCTTGTGATACAAGTCTTCCACCTTTTTTGTTAACGTTTCTCTGAGACATTTTATGTTATTTGTGGCTATTGTGAAGGGTGATGTTTCTCTGATTTCTCTCTCAGCCCATTTATCATCTGTGTAAAGGAGGGCCATTGATTTTTTTTTCTTAATCTTCTAATCCGCTACACTACTGAAAGTATTTTTGAGTTGTAGAAGTTCTTAGTAGAACTTTTGGAGTCACTTATGTAAATTACCATATCATCAGCAAATAGTGAGAGTTCGACTTCATCTTTCCTGATTTGTAGCCCCTTGGTCTCCTTCTGTTGTCTTATTGCTCTAGCTATGACCACAAGAACTGTATTGAATAGATATGGGGAGAGTGGACAACCTTGTCTTGTTCTTGATTTCAGAGGAATTGCTGGGAGTGTCTCTACGTTTAGTTTGCTGTTTGCTGTTGGCTTTCTGTGTATTGCCTTTATTATGTTTAGGTTTGTTCCTTGTATCCCTGCTCTCTTCACGACCTTTATCATAAAGGGATGTTGTATTTTGTAGAAATCTTTTTCTGCATCTAATTATCATGTGGTTTTCATTTTTCAGTTTGTTATATGGTGGATTACATTGATAGATTTTTTTAAATATTTATTTATTTATTATGTATACAATATTCTCTGTGTATGCCTGCTGGCCAGAAGAGGGCACCAGACCTCATTATAGATGGTTGTGAGCGACCATGTGGTTGCTGGGAATTGAACTCAGTACCTTTGGAAGAACAGGCAATGCTCTTAACCTCTGAGCCATCTCTCCAGTCCCCACATTCATAGATTTTTGTATGTTGAACCATCCCTGCAATTCTGGGATGAAGCCGACTTGATGATGGTGGATGATGGTTCTGATGTGTTCTTGGATTCCATTTTCCAGTATTTATTGAGTATTTTTGCATTAATGTTCATGGGTGAGATCGGTCTGTAATTCTCTTTCTTAGTGATGTCTTTATGTGGTTTGAGTATCAGGTAATTGTAGCCTCATAGAAAGGGTTTGGCAATGTTCCTTCTGTTTCTATTGTCCCACTTTAAGAACTTGTTAGAGAGAGGAAAAGACACATGCGCAGGTTGGGGAGACCTGGTGCTGAGAAGAAAACATGAAGTGGATGAGTCCAGTTTTGAAACTGCTTAGCGCATGTGCATAGGGACTTGGCTTACATAGCTGTAACTTCTGCAGGGAAGATCAAGATCACACAGTGTTTGAGGCCCTGGATGGCTATGTAAGTTGCTACAACACTTGATGGCGCATGCCTGGCTCTGGAACCCAGAAGTGCCAGTGCTTGGGGTGGCTAGACATTTTGGAAGGATGATGGGTGATGGAAATGATAACATTTCACCCTTATGTTTACTATAAAAATTAGCGGGTTAAGAGCAGCAGATGGGCAAGAATAGGGCATCGCATGTATCGAGAGTGGTTCCTGATGATTTGTGGACATCAGAAAGGTAGGGTGCTTGGCCACATCTTGGGGTAGCTGGTTACTTCAGTGTGTTCTGGTCTTTGTGGAACTGGCTGACTAGCACGTCAGTACCAATCTATTCCAGAGAGAATATTGAGCACCGATGACACTCCACCTGGAGTTTGTTTTCTTCTTGGCACAATTGGCGTTTGGGCAAGAAATTGCCCGTGTCTCAACCACTGACAAAGTACATGATGTCTGGACTGGATAAGCAGGACACAAGGAAAAGGACTGCCAAAGCTTGCCAAGTCAGGGGAAGATGGTTCTGAAAATTTTTCTACCTCTGAAAATGGTCTGTCAGTTATGCTTGGTCTTAGCCAAAAATTGATTGCTTCAACATTGCAAATGAGACGTTGGGTGATTGCTCAGGTAGCCAATTTCTCTGTCATATACTGCTTGCTTGGATTCTGCTTGATTACACTTCCCGCCTACTCAAGTAACATTATCTCCCTTCTCAGGCCTTCCATGGGGTTAAAGATTACATAGTCTTAGTCACCTTCTTCTTATGATTTGGTTAAGCCAATTTCCGAAGCAAGACTTAGACTCTTTAAAATAGAATGTTTATTAAAACATTTATCATGTGTTCCTTGCTTAATATTGTTTATGTTGGTTGTAATTTTATAGTTGATATCTTTTCATATTGTGTCTAGTTTTGTATTGGGTTTGTATAGTTCTTATTTAGACAAAAGTGGGAGATGATGGGGAATCTTTGAAAACCATTTGTTTTTAAGAGGTGGGACCAAGTAAGGTTGTGACTTTCTGAGACCAGGAGAAAAATCCACAGGGCTCAGATGCACACTCTTTGTGGTTCCCTGAAGAACAGCTGACTCTGTCTCCTTTCATCGCCTGATGAAGGTTAATATTCAAAAGGATGCCTATATGTTTTTCTTTGGGTTCTCCTTCTTATTTAGCTTCTCTAAGATCACGAATTATAGGCTCAATGCCCTTTATTTATGGCTAGAAACCAAATATTGAGTGAGTGGGTTTTTGGATCCTACTGCACGTATTGGCTTTGTGGGAGCCTAGGCAGTTTGGATGCTCACCTTACTAGACCTGGATGGAGGTGGGTGGTCCTTGGACTTTCCACAGGGCAGAGAACACTTATTGCTCTTTGGGCTGATGAGGGAGGGGGACTTGATCGGGGGAGGGGGAGGGAAATGGGAGGCGGCGGTGGGGAAGAGACAGAAATCCTTAATAAATAAATTAATTAATAATAGTAATAATAAAAAGAACAGCTGAGTTTGGACTTCTTGTTTCTGTTTCGTGAGTTTGACCCCTATAACAAATAAAAACTATAATTGTTTTATCTTTTAGCTAGCCTAGTTATTTATCGATCCAAGAAAATTCAACAAGTTAAAGGTTTGCGATGAGATTAGTGAATCCACTAAGGGAGGCCCTCAAGCTTGGCACCTGTGGGAGTTACAAGAATTACCTTAAAGGGGCCATGCCATTTAGGGGAAAGGGATGAGGGGTGTTGGTCTGGAGGAGAGAGAAGGACCTGATCCCCGACGTTAACTGGAGATGGACAGGGTTGGCGCATGGTTAGGGTAGTGAGTAAAGTCCCATAAGAGGGAGCAGAGGTGTTGAAGCAATAGGGTGAGCAGGTGAACAGGGATGGCGGAGGATTTAGGCCAGCAGTCAGGAGGGGTTGCCCAAACATGAGTTCAAAGGGCAAGATGGAAAGGGATCTTTGGGGAGAGCCTGTGGCCTGAAAAGAGCCACAGGCAAAAGCTTTTCCCAATCAAGGAGAAGTTCCTGTGACATCTTAACAAAGAACATTTTTTAAGAAATGCTTAGTTCATTCTACCTTCCCTGAGGACCTAGGATGGTATAGGATATGAAAATGCCAGGGAATGTTAGGAGCCGTAGATAGTGTGAGAGATCTGGGAGATAAACTCTTGACCATTATCAGACTGAAGGGAGGTGGGGATTAGAAACTGGGGACTAATTTCCTGGAGCAGGACTTCAGAAACTGTCAGAACCCTCTTATTAGAGATGGGAAACCCTTCAATCCACCCAGACATGGTATCTACCTAACCCGGGAGATATTTAACCCATCTGACTGTGGGCACATGAGTAAAATCAGGCTGTCACTCACTTCCTATAAGGGAGCCCATTTCCTGGTGGGTGGGAAAAGGGAAGCCATGATACCTGGACTTGGAATCTGCCTTTTGATAGATTTTATAAGAGGAAATGATAGTTTTTAAAAACTCTAAGTCCTCCGGGGTGTGTTAGAGGTGAGCTTTGACAAAGTAGACAGAGCCTGACTATGTGGATGAAGAGTTGACGTAGGTTGGACAGAATTGGCCAAGTGTCAGTTGGTGACTGTGAGAATGTGGGGTGTACTGTATGAACCCCCTGAGGTGATTGAGGTAAGTCTGGGCCTGGAAGGCTGCTGCCCTGGCTGCTTGGTCAGCTCGGTTATTTCCCTTAGAGATGATGGAGTCTGATCCCTTAGAGATGATTAGATGCTGATGAGACCGGCAGTGAAATATTCCCATTGCTCTGCGGAGATGGGAGGCCTTTAACATGGCCATAATGAGGCCTAGTTAGTTATGGATCCTCCTTTTGTTGTAAGAAGCCCTTGCTCTTTCCAGATAGCACCATTGGTGGGGAAAATAACAAAGCAAATTTTTATTAGGTGTGGGAGGAGAGGGGACCCCTGTGGACAACCTCCACCTGCTGTCTGGTTTATTAGGAGAAGGAGAGAGTGGGAATCTATTCTTAATAAAGGAAAATTATGGACAAGTCACCAAAGCACAATAAATGACCCGAGTTTAACTAAACAGGTAAATTTTACACCACTGGCTAAAGATATACATATGGCAGAATGACCAAAATGTAATTCATAATCATAAAACCCTAGAACCAAGTTATTTCAAAAACCACTTGATGTGTAAACACCAAAATAAATCCAATAAATGGCCAGCCTCTGTCTTGTTTGCTAAGGAGTCCAGGGACTGGTAGTGACTGTTTTGGCCTCTGCAGGTGAGTAGCATCTGCAGAAGGTGCAGGATGGCTGGTTTGCTCCCCAGTTCTTCAGAAGGAACCAAGAGCAGTTCGCCTCCTCTCCAGGTACCCCATCCACCATAGAGAGAAGAGCCACAGAGGGCTATCACATGCTTGGGGAAAATACTGCACACCTACAAGAGTGGCATCGACCCATGGACTTCTCAGTAAGCGACTGCCCTCACCACCCTACCAAGGCACAGGCATTTACTCGGTGCAGCTCACAATGCATAGGCATTTGGAGAAATCACTTCTGCAGGACAGGCCAGTCAGAAGGAAGCCTCCCGGTCTGAACAGGGCTGTACTTGACTGAGACTCTGGTGAGCACTCAACATCTGGTGCAAGGCTGGCCGTGATCATATAGTGGTTAGTACTCATCATTGTGGCCGCAGCAACCTTGATTCGAATCCGAGTCACGGCAATCATTGTCCTTCCTGTCTGGTGTGCTGCTTTCTTTTCCCCATAAACCTATGCCTAGCTAATGTCTTGACACAGACTCCAGATTCTATTTCAAGTCGCGCAGACATGGAGGAACTCAAACACTATTAGTACAGTTTGCTGCTTGGAGTCTTCACTGTCAATCACGCTGTCTCAGGTGGACTCACAAAATCGCCATCACTGTCAATCAGCCTAGGCCCAGGGCATAGTAAGCACCATCTTTGAGCAACACCCCTAGCCCAGGTTTTGGTCATGTCAACATATGCAGGGTCTGAATGTTCCTATCTGGTATTTTGTCTTAGTAATAACACATTAGTGGAAAATCTTTTTTTCTATGTCCTGCCCTCCCTTTATGTGTCCTCCCCCATTCCTAGTGATGGCTCCTAGTAATGGAGTCTCAACTGGCCATCTCCTTTACCAGGCAAGGATTCCAGGGGAAGGACTGGGCTGCATTCAATTCAATTGTTGGCCAAGGGCGCCCCATGGAAATCTCTAAACCACCCAGGCTGCTGCTAAGACACAGGGCTGCTCTACAGAAACTGCCAACAGGTCCCATTGCTGAGTTAACATCCACACATGGAACATGGGGAAGTCAAGCTGGCTCATACAGGAAGCCTGCATCCCTATGTTCTAGTATTGAGGTGTGGGAGGGTACTCTGTGGCCTATTGAAAGATAAAAGCAGACGCCAACCAACCGAGTCACAAAGCCCTTGACCTTCATAATGTCCTGCCTAAAAAATATGAAGGACAATGGTGGCACAAAACTTGTGAGAATAGCAAACCGGTGTCTGAATTGATTAAGGCCCACTCCACAAGAAGGAACCCACACCCAACACTTGCTTGTGTAGCCAAGAGCCAGGATAGATAGATACATAGATAGATAGATAGATAGATAGATAGATAGATAGATAGATAGATAGATAGATAGATAGATAGATAGATACTAGATAGCCTTATAGTAGACAGCCCAGAGACCAAGGATAAAACCAAACACTACTGGTTTATAATATATATATATATATATATATATATATATATATACCATATGTCTCTGGATATCTACTGCTGGGCTATCAAATATCTATACATCTATCAATTCATCTATCTACTGGTCTATCATCTATCTATCTATCTGTCCACCTATCTATTGGGCTATCAACTATCTATCTATCTGTCTATACCTATCAACCTATGAATCATCTTTCTCCCTTTTTTATAGTCTTGCACAGAAACACTCTCCACAGGAGGTATGTGGCCACTGATACAGGCTCCTTTTACTCCAGCTAGTCATAAGGCTCCTCATAATATTGCTTACTTAGACTATCAAGAGGGGTTCCTTATGCCACCTCTACCCATAGAATGTTCGTCTCAAATTCTGCATATGATTAGACAGTCCTGTAGTGGGGCCATCTGTAGTACGGAGCAGCCGGGCTCCGTTCCCAGCACCCAGCCGCCCGCGTGGCTAGCTTTACCCGAAATAATTACACGGAAACTGTATTCTTTTAAACACTGCCTGGCCCATCATATCTAGCCTCGTCTCGGCTAACTCTCGCACCTGGACTAGCCCATTTCTTATAAGGTGTGTAGCACCCCAAGATGTGCTTACTGGAGAGATTCTAGCCTGCGTCTGTCTGGCATGGGAACATCATGGCGACTCACTGATTCAGCTTCCTTCTCCCAGAATCCTGTTCTGTCTACTCCACGTACCTAATTTTCTATCCTATGAGAGCCAAGGCAGTTTCTTTATTAGTTAACCAATGAAAGCAACAGATAAGATACAAGACCCACCTCCATCACAGTCCTAACCTGTATTGTTAACCTAGATGAAAGTGAAGGAATCCATTCATGTCAGACAGTCAGTGATGCTGGGGCTGGGACCTGAACCTATGTGAGCCCTGCATGGATGTGTTTCAGCCTAATACAATTAGCATGCCTACTTCATGTACCTGTCCCTACAGGTCTTAAGAAACTTCAGTCTTAGGTTGGAGCTGATCCAATCTATTGATAGAGCACACAGGACTGGGAGGACAAAGTCAATTGCAGGGACTGGAGAGATGGCTCATGCATTAAGAGCTCTTTTGGCTGTCTCAGGAGACCCACATGACAGCAAACAAACCTCTTTAATGTGCTTTCCAGATGGAATCCACTGCCCTCATCTGGTCACTGAGGGAATTGCATGTACGTGGTGGCAAAACACCCACAAGTAGAAATGAAAGCACCACAAAATGACCCAACATGTCTTGAAGGACATTAACCCTATGTGCGGTTATCATTTTTGTATATCACTCACATTTCAAGAAAACCAGAGGCAGATTGCTTTGCATTTCCTGATTTCTATTGTACATTCCTTTGTTGAATGTTCTCATTTCCTGAGAGGCCAGGCACAATGTAGTTGTGTGATGTAAGACGCCCCTCTGTATGTTGTGAATATGTTTTACTATCATTTCTTAATAAAGAGGCTGATTTGGCCAAGGGTAAGGGAGAATATAGCTATGAAAATCCTAACAGAGATACAGAGAGAAGGAAGGCAGAGTCCAGGAGATGTCATGTAGCCACCAGAGAAGTGGGATGTCAGAGAATTAGTGGTAAATCATAGCCATGTGGCAATACATAGATTAATAGAAATGCGTTAAAGTAAGAACTAGCTAGTAATAATCTGAGTCGTTGGCCAAATAATTATAATTAATATTAAGCCTCAGAGTATTCTTTATAAGGAGTCATGGGACCGGGCAGAACACAGAAAAGCTTCAGACTACAGTTAGTTGTGTTTCCTTCCAGTTTGCGCTGCATGATGATGTCATGAACATGTTGTACAGTGTGTGCACCACATTTTAATGGTAGCAAAATATATGACCTCAGGGATGCAGTTTGTCTAATTTTCTATAGACTAGTGGGAATACAAGGAGGAGGCCATGCCATCCATATCCATATCCAAGGTGCCATCTGCCTGTGTAGACCATGGTAGGAAAATCATTGTGTATTCCAAATTGCCTGGAACTTGCTGATATTGATCCATGACTGTGAGTTGTGTGTTTACAGGATTGTGACAGCTTATCTGACCAAAAAGAGTCTTAAGAGTGAAAAGTTGAAAACTTTTTTATTCATAAAACATTCATTGTATTTTATGGGCGCTTCAAAACAGCGGTCATTACAGACAGTGTATAGCCTTAGCAAACTACTAAAACTATGGAAATAATAAAAGAAATAACAAACTATAACAATAACTTACACTAAAATGTAGAAAACCAAAAAACTAATGCACAGATATCCCAAGTTATAAACCACCCAAACAAAAACAATCTAAAACATAACAAAAACAACCAAACAAACAAAATTAAAATTCTCACTTTCCCTTGAAATATTCTTTAAGAAAAAAAAATCAATAAAACGAGACACGAGGAAGTAGATTCGTCTCTGTAGTGAATTATCTTCAGCAACACTTGTGTGTGATATGGGGTCAGCGTCAGCTCTGCACTAGAGAGAGAATCTTGGGCTTTTTTGGGTGTGGTCTTTCTGGGTAGCAGTGTGACAGAGTCTTCCTTGTCAGATTCCACATCACATATGCAGTCAGCTTGCCAAAGCCCTTGACAGTAGCTGACAGAATGACTCTTGTTCACCCACATATCTCCCTCCATGATGTTTTGCCCAAAGTAGGACCACTTGTTGATGGATGTTCGGCTTCTCACTCATTTGTGGGGTGTCGTCTGAATCTCAAGCTTATTTCTGATGCAGACTTTTTCTGAAAATTGTGAGCCAACAGAGGTGGATCAGATTGTGGCTGGATCCTCTGATGATTGGTTGATATTTGTTTCAATGTTGTGCTCACAGCAGAAAGGGACATGGCTTTTTCAGAGGAGGCCTGGATCCTGGAGTGTAGAATGTCATGCCTTCAAGGTGTCTCTGGTTTCCTCCAGGCTTCTCAGTTCTCTTACGAGGTGCTGTCAGAGTGAAATAGAAACAGTCTCTCTGGGGCACAGGCAAGAAGAAAATCAGGGCTATTCACCCATAGTAAGGAAAACTCAAGGAAGAAAACCCACACTGTGAACCCCTGGTTGGTGGGAATGGGGCTCAATGGTGGCTCACTTGCCTGGCACATAGCGCTCCTGCTGCAGCAGCTCCATCTGCAGGAGGCTCTCCTCCTGGGCTGTGGTCTGTTGCAGTTCATGCTGGAGATGTTCAAACCTAGAAGAGGAAGGCAGCTGAGACAGAGGCCTGGTGGGGCCCTGCCATGTCAGTTTTTTAACCCCACCAGCTAGAAAATCCATTGCCATTTAGCTGAGCTCATTGACTGTTTCCCTAAATGAAAAAGTCGGAGTGCCCCTGGGATGGTTTTTTTTTCTTAGCGTTTAAAAAATGCTATTAGCTGAACTGGAAAATACACTGTGATGGACATGAAAAAAACGGCATTTTTTTCAAGAGTCCAAAAACATTATTTTGGAGAAATATCAGTATCTGAGTCACAGTTCAGTAAAGATATTCCTGGCCTGAATTAGACACCAGGTGAATGTGAGCAACCTGTAAAACTATGTCTGCCCTCTATTGGAGCCCACACAACACTGCAGAGAAGGCTCTGATTATTCCTACAGCCCAGAAGGTGCCTTGGAATAATTTGTCAGTTCCTAATCTGTTTATGGCCAGAGTCAGTCTTCTCACAGGAAACTGATGAACCCTGCAGAGAGCCTGCAATCAGCAGGCGTGTGCTGCATCCAAGTTAGCAAGAAGATTAGAAACTTCTCTCTAAATGTGATGTTCCTGAAGGAAAATGAAGTGGCAGAGGACACACTGTCCTTCACAGTTGACCTCCCGCTTCTCACAAGAGAAGGAGGGGACACAATCCCCAGAAAAATAATAACCAAGCATATGGTTTTGTGGACAAAGTTTCTGGAGATTAGCCAAATCATATTCTAGTTATTTTCTACCAGGGTGTGGGTATGAGCCTTGCCAAATAGACTAAAACCCAAACAGGTCAGAGACCCCAAAACAGAGAATCCACTAGACTACAACTGCTTCTGTCAGTTCGTGCTCCTACCTCGTCTGGGACTCAGTGAAGTGATGCTGCAGCTTTCCTGCCAAGTCCTTTTGCTGGGTAACCAGTTTCTTCTTCTTCAGCAGGAATTGAAGGTGTTCCTCCAGTCTTTGATGTTCCTATCATTAGAGGATTGTGTTCTTAGGGCATGGTTGTGTGCACACACGTACACATGTGTGCTTGCATGTACACAAACACAAACAAATGTGCTTACACAATCCTGATCATGACAAGTACATGGATGCTCACATACAAGCACACTGCATTGCATCCACATGTGTAGTTCCTAGCTAACAATATGGAAGAAGAGATCACCTGGGATCCTATAAAGAAGAGAGTTACCTTTCATTAGCCCACACCCTCTCCCCCCGTATTCTAAACCAGGTACAGGGATGTGGTGATATGATGAGGAATGTGTACTTTGTCTCTGTTTTGATAATTTTCATTCTATTTCTACTTTATATGTGTGGGGTTTTGCCTGCCTATGTGTCTATGCACCACATGCCTGCCTGGTCCCTGGGAGAAGAACACAGTGGGCAGAGCAGTCAATGTAGTGCTTGCCTTGTACACCCAGGCCACAAATGGTGGATGCCAGGGTTCCTTGATCAGTTATTTAAGCTTGCATACTAGTTTTCGATTCTGTACATTATAGGCTTAGTTCCGTGGTACAGGACCACTGCCTGATGGTGGACCAGTCTTTTCCTTTCATTCAGTTCTTCCCCGTGGCTCCAAAGACAGCAGCTTCCTCTAATAGGAGCTCTCTAAACCACAGGTTACCTCATTTTGGGCCCAGTGATTTCAAGCTGACCCATTATAGTATCCTAAGGAACCTTACCCAGGCTACTGCAGAGAAGCACTAGTGAATGAGACTGACCCATCATGGTCATGACCCAACAACTTTGAACCATGACAGAAGGCATATAATATGAAAAAGCCCCATATCAGTCAGTAGGAGCCTAGTGAGGTCACCACACTGTTGTTTTGAAATGCAGCACTGTATACAACTATGACGGGAGTCCGTACTAAGACATAACCATGTGCATGTTAGAATGAGCATCAAAGTGTCAGCAAAGACATAGACTGCAGGTTCTGTGTTAAGAGGCCAATTAGACAAACGAACATTTCCTGGAAGGTTACCTTAGTTCGGTGAAAGGAAAAAAGTCCACTTTTAACTTCAAAATAGCTCTGGGGCTTGAATTTTTTTTTATTTAAGACTCAATTCCAAAATAATGAAAATGTGAAAAATTGAGAAATACACCAAGTCCTTTCTCTTTCTTACTAAAAAAAGCAGTCAGCAATAAGAAGAGACAGAAAAAGATAGGAAGCTCTACCTGTGAGGAGACAGGAGATCCAAAGAGCTCTGGCCTGGTAGCTTAAGCAGAACAAAAATATTCTGTTCTAGCTAACAAATTGACCCCAAGTCTTTGTCCTCACTCACTCACTCAAAGCTCTGTGATTCTCCCTATGTGGCTCCCAGGATAGAAGCCTTCCTACCATACTGACACGTAGGTGTGTGATATGTGATTTACTAATCTCCCTCAAAGAACTGCAGCTGAATGGTTTGCTTTCCAGTCAGGTTGGGTCTTCCAAGAGGTGAACTCCACAGAAAGACTTGTGAAGGATCCCAGAAATGAACTCTTAGATGAAATGGAGGTGGTCAGCTGGGTAACTGAGTGGACAGTTACATGGCGGTGTACATGGGTGTGGGAGTGTGGCTAGATAGGTGGGCAGCTTGCTCCTGCTGCCTTAGCTTACCTGCTGCTGCTTTGTCCAGAGGTCACAGATCTTCTCAAGGGCCTCCTCACACAGCCTCTTTGTCTCCTCATAAGACTCTTTCAGGAAGATCTGCTCCTGCTGCAGCTTTCTGTTGTCCTCTCTCAACATGCCCACTTTTTCCTTCATCTGTGTCCTTTCCATCAGAAGCCGGCTGTGGAGGGTGCTTAACCATCACAAACAATGATGAGCTCCAGTCCACCTCCATCTGCCACTCCTGCCTACTAATACCACCTTCCCTGCAAGGTCCCATGTCCTCAGAGAGCCCCAGACTGCAGCCCACATTAGCCATGCCAGTATCACCAAGGTGATGTACCTCTGAGAACAGGATTCTGCACCCCCAACACACACCGGTCCTACACTGGTCATGATATTGGGAGAGCATCATCAGGTATAGAGCAAACATGGTCTGAAATAGGACAGAGAACCCAAGAGGAATACATTCCACATCTGTGTCCCATAACAACAGGCGCTGTAAGCCCCTGTCAGAGTCCCAGACACCATTCATGGTGCAAACCGTGTTTTCTATCTAGAAGCTCTGGAAACTGACATGACAATTTTGGGAGGGGCTCTCAGATTCCTTGCACATGGAAGAAATCAGTCTGGGCGGACAAGTACAAGGTAAACAAGCTAGAAGCACAGCCCCCACTTTGGTTCAAAGAGAAAAAAGTACAACAGCTGTCCTTCCCTAGTGCAGGGTTTCATCCAATCAGACACTCACCTGTATGAGTTTGTCTTCTCAGTCAGCTCCTTGCAGTTGGAAGACGCCTCACTAATTTCCTTGGGGAATTTCTCCGCCTCTGACGTCTCCTTCTGATGATCCATTTTCAGCTCCTCAAGCTCAGAATTCAGCCTGTGGTAGAGCATGGGATCAGGAACAAAGAACCCCATGAACACAGTCATCAGACCCCCATGAACACATGAATTACAGCTGTGTCTTGGATTATCCTAGTCCACTGGATGTCACATCCTGAATCCTAGGTACTAGGACCTGTTGATGTTATTAGACTTGCTAAGCTGCCTCAGGGCCAGCAAGGCAGAGCGTCAAGAGGGAGGCAGACAGGGCTATAGGAGCTTCCTCAGTAGGCCTGGAGGAACAAACTAGCTCTTTTTAAGATGTCACAGGTGTCTGTGGTATGTGTCTGGGCCTACCTGAAAACTCTGATGACAATTCTCTACTCTTCCGAGAAAAAGTGTTTATTCTGTGTTCCTGTTATCACAAGGATGTCCAGAAATCATAATCAGGATTTCCATGGAGGAGACCGTACAGTACAATGACTGTATAAACTCCCCAGGGAATTCCATTCAGTCACCAAGGCGAGCACAAAGAATGAGGGCAGGGATGCTCAAAGTTGAACTCCAGGGCCTCAACACTTATATCACCTGAAACTCTGAGACAGACACATCCTCTGCCCTGCTACCAGTCTCTGACTCACAAGATCTGGGTGGACACACACATGAACACACACTATAAAGGAACCCCTCAGAGACAGTTCAGAACACACCCAGACACCACAGCACAAAGGAGATTTATTTACTCAGAAGACCAATCATGGAATTGGGGAGGGAGCTTCCTCTGAATCAGGCAAGGGCTGAGAGAAAGCAATGGGTGTTTATTTCAGCAGTGGGTATTTAAGGAGACAGCGGGAAGTCTATGCAGGGAAGAGTTTCTGAGACCTGATTGGACAGCTAAGCCAGAATAGCCAAATAATGAACTTTGATTGCTGAACCCTGGTATTTGTTATCAGGAATGAGTCAGTGGCCAAATAAGGGTATGAACCTTGGGGCCAAATTTTGGAAATTCAGTTTAATGTTTTACCAAGGGAGAGGGAAGTGAAAAGGGAAAAGTCTGCCACTGCCATATTGGCAATGTTTGGGCCTGTTAGCCCTTCACACACATAAACCCATACAAATTAGCATGCCAGAGACATGCAGGTAGGTGGCATTATTTCAGAGTACAACGAACAAGAGCAGAGAGGTGCAGGGATGTGATCCAGTTCTTCCAGTCACACATGAGAAAAACAAAGTGGGACCAGACCCTGCTTCCAGAGCAAACAGCAAGAAATCCCCCAGTCAAACACAAAGACTCCCATGAACTCAGCACTCAGCATCTCCCACAAGCCAACACCTGTCCAGGCCTCTTTGAAATGCGTGTAGTGAGCTCACACACTGCTGCCCCATCCATAGAATGTGACTCAGGCCTCAGTCTCTGCTTTTCATTGAGAGGAAGCAGAACAGCCCGCATCCCCCATCTCACTTCTACCCAGGCTTCAGTTCTGCCTCTCAGATGCACTTGGGAAAAGCACTTTGGGCAGGACACCTTGGAGGTGCAGCCTCAAGTGACATGAGGAATGCTGGGGTGGACACAGGAGGGTCAAGACAGTCACCAGAGAACTGGACATAATGACTACCTGTTGTTCACATCATTGTTGGTATAGTTGGCCAGGACTGCACGAAGTTCATTCCTTTCTTTGGCCGTCATGTGGAGCTAAGGGTCAGTTCATTGACCTTGTTCATCTGCTGCTCCTGCTCAGTGAGGGAGACTGAGGTCCGTGCCTTTCCAGTACTTCCTGTAGGTAGACAAACATCAGTGAATTTGTACAGATAGATGGTACGGGGCTATGAGAGACCATGTTGAGTCCCCAGAAGAGGCCTGAGGAAGAGGGAATGCATGGAGCGCACTGAAGACCCCAAAGAGCAGAACAACTATCCTCAAGTTGGGACCCACACAATTGCTTGATATGTCCATCAATGTTGGGAAATATTATTTTCGGGTGTATAACTTTTCTTATACTGTATTTGTTTAACTATGTGAACCTACGTTACTGTGCTTATCTAAAATACTTAATGGTCCTAGTCAAGAGATGGGCAGCCAGTAGCCAGATGGGAGCAGAAATAGGTGGGACTAGCAGGCAGAGAGTATAAACAGAAGGTGAACTCTGAGATGAGAATAAAGAGGAGCCCAAGAACAAGATAGGAGGACTCCAGGGGTCAGCCACAAACTCACTCAGCAGCCATGGAATAAGAGTGAGTGTAGGACTTATAGAAGAAAAAGATAAAACCCCAGAGGCAAAAGGTAGTCAGGATAATTTAAGTCAAGAAGAGATGAGAAGAAACACGCCAAGCTAAGGGCAGTTATTCAGAAGAAAGAAGCCTCTGTGTGTGATTTATTTGGGAGCTTGTCTGGGGGACATGACTCTCCCTCTTTTTAGTGACACACAAGCAAAAGAAATCCAGTGACGGTGAAGGGCAGGGCTGGAACTGTGACCACTGTGGTCCCTCTGTGCGTCCCACACAGAGGCCGAGGGAAAGAAGAGGGCCCTCAGCACTGTAGTTGAAGCCTTGACAATCCCTGGCTCTCTGCCAAACACACCATCACAAATCCTCGACTCTGGGTCTGCTCTTTAGTAACTCAGAAAAGCAGAAGAGGACATCGTTTCCCAGGAGCTCCCACCTCCTGAATCCCACTCCTGAAAGGATCAATTTAAACCTTCATCCTTCAGGAATCTCTCTGCCCCCTGCCCAGGACTCACTGTGCTTTCTCCAGAACCATTTATTTCTTGATGTGTGACTCAGAGACTGAAGGCCATCTTCCCTGGGCCTCTCTCTGGCCTCCCTGCGCTCTCCATCCTGTCTCCCAAGCAGCCTGTTCAGTCGTGTCAGCATGGCTGTGGGTGAACCACGCAGGCACTGAACGAATGCCTCAAGGGCAGTTGGCGTTGCCACAACACAGGTGACATCACAGAATTCCAGGCTCTCCAGGATACAGTAGAATGTCCAGGTGGGGGACTGCTGATGTCATATGATACAGCTCCTAACCCCTGCTAACTACTTCACCCAAAAGTGACCTGAAACTAAGGTGCCATTTAAGGAGCCTCTCTGGGGCCACTGGGGAAGCCTTTAGACACTTTGTCTTCCTAAAGCCAGAAATCTAGCCCTCTGCTTCTCACGTGTTACGTGAGAAATTGAAAGCTCACTTCCCAACCGCATAGGAAGATCAGGAGTTCCAGATCATCCGGGACTACAGAAACTCTGAGTTAAAGAAGACAGGCAGAGCAGGATGTGAGGTCAGGTGGTGGAGGGCTTCCCTAGGTGACATTAAACGCCAAGCTCCATTTCAGCACCATGTAAACATGCCTTGACATCCAGGAAGGAAGGGAGAGCAGAGCTTGCAGCTTATCCTTAGCTGCAGAGTGAGATGGAGGCCAGCCTGGGCTACATGGCAGCTGTTGGAAGAGAGAAAACTGGATTTTCAGGGCACAGGCAAGGTGATCTGCCTTGAGAGATGGAGAGATGGGTGACAGAGTTGGTGGCAGATGATAATTAGGGTGGCCCAGCACGGTCTTGGAGGGCTGCTGTCTCCAGGGTACCTTATCCCCCAGATGGCGAGAGTGGTCTCAGGAAGGAGGAACGAAATTATCTGAGCTGTTGTGTAGAATTAGGAGAGCCTCCACAGGGACCTTCTCACCATGTTCATCTGGGAGAGACAGCAGGCCACAGTGACCTTCAAAACTCGTTGGTAGAATCCCAGAACCACTGCATGTAGAACACACCGTGTACCTTCCTGGGCACCTAGAAGTGGGTGCTGGGTTGTTGTAAGTGGCTATAATCCACATCACTTAGAGCAGCAGGGATGGAATTTTCTGGTTCTGGAAACCCGAAAGTCCCAAATCCTGGAGACTGCCTTCTTCAGATGGTCCAAGTAGAGGCTCTTTCCTGCCTCTTCCAGGATCTGGGACTTGGATGGCCTGAGTCTCAGGTCCCATCCCACCAGTCTCCATCTCTGCCTTCCTCTGAATTTGTGTGTTCTTTATTATGTCTTCATTTGAGACATGGTCTTGATGAGTAGTCCGGGTGGTCTGAACTTCTAACCCCCAGCCTCAGCCTCGCTAGTGCAGGGTCAGTCCTGGGGCTATAGCTCAGAGGTAGAGTGTTAGTCCAGTGTGTATGAGGTTTGGTTTCCATTCCCAGTGTTGGAGAAAACCCCAAAAGGTCTATTCCCTTATATGGCCTTTTCCCCTTTCTGAGCCTGATTACCCACCAAGGTCCAGCAATCAATTATTGAAGTCTAGTCATCCAAGCCCCCATTGGCTCATCAAATCAACCTCTCCAATTAAAATTTAAGACCTCATCCGAACATGGGGTTCCCATTTTACTTTCTTAAATCATCATTTCCCTATATGCTAAGTCTGTCTCATCTGTATCAATAATCAGTTCTTTGTGTCTCCAGAAAAATATCGCTGTCCCCTTCCCTTGTTCCTGTCCTTCTCCCTCATCTCCTATCTCCTGCCCTCTGTTCCTCTGGGGAAAATAAGTCTCTTGTGGGCTAAAAACTTGGTCTTGGTGTGTCATGATTTGAAACTTTACCTTTCATTGGGTGTTCAGACCCTGCAGAAGAAACGGGGTTCTCACAGGCCCCCATGAGTGTCAACTCTCTCTCTGTGATGTTTGCTTCACCATACACCCAGGTTCTCCTTGAAAGTGAGTCTGATTGTAGGACTGGGGTCAGGTCAGCCCAGCACACAAAATGTGATGGCTGCAGGGGCAGGAAATTGATACTAGCCTGGGCGACATAGCAAGACCCTGTCCCACACACAATTATTTCAATTGTGATAAATACACAAATAAACTTTCAGCTATTTTAGAGTTGCCCTTCACTGCAGTAAAAACACTTATATTCTTCAGAGTCCTCAGGATATACATCTTTCATCCTAGCACTCAGGAGACAGAGACAGACAGATCTCTAAGTTCCAGGCCAGCCTGGTCTGCATAGTGAGTTACAGGACAGCCAGGGCTACACACAGGGAAAAAAGCCTTCATAGTAAACAGCTTAAGAGATAGGTTTTTGATTAAGAGCACTGACTGTTTTTGCAGAGGATCCAGGTTCGATTCCTATCACCTACATGGAGGCTCACACCTATTTAACTCCAGATACTGGGGATCCGCTTCCCTTTTCTGATCTCCACAGGCACCAAACTACCATGAGGCCCACATATATGCTATGTGATGTGTGTATGTTTTCATATTGTGCCGGAAAAAAATGGTAACGATGTTTCCATTAAGACTGAAGTTCAATGTCTGGATAGATATAGGTATATAGTAGCAGATAGTCCAGAGACCTAAGGTAAAATCAAATACTACATTTTTTTTAATGTTTTACCTTTGGTCTTTGGGCTATCTATTACTGGGCTATCTATCTATCTATCTATCTATCTATCTATCTATCTATCTATCTATCTATCTATCTATCTATCTATCTGTCTGTCTATCTATCTACTCTGATTCTTAGTTACTCAATCAAGTGTTTGGTGTGAGTTCCTACTTGTGGAGTGGGCCTTAAGTCAATTCATATACTGGTTGGCTATTCCCAAAGATTCATGCCACCTTCTTTTTGTCCTTCATATTTTGTAGACAGGACATTTTGTTGGTCAAGGGTTTTATGACTGGGTTGGTTGATGTCTGCTTTTCTCTTTCAATAGTGGTCAGAGTACCCTCCCTCCCCCAAAAATCTAGAACATAGGGATGCAGGCGCCTCCAGGGCTCTTGGACCCTGAGGCCACGGGGGTCAGGGCCTCCCTGGACTCCTCACTGGCAGAGTCGCCTTCCCAGCCCCCATCAGGGCTCCGCGAAGGAGCCCAAGTGAGCTTTAGGGTCAGGTTTTTTGCAGACCCGAGCAGGGGCGCTCGAGGGGGTGGTCACCACAGGTGTGTGCTGGAGCCTTGTCTGGACGATTGCAAGAAAGGCGCCGAGGGTGGTGCCAGTGCTCAGGAAGTCCGGACAGGATGGAGATGGATGGACTAGACATTGCGTGTAGGGGGACGGACAGGGGCGAGGATGGCCTGGGGTGGGATTGGAGACTATGCACCGTGGAGACCTGCTCCTGGACTTTAAGACAAAAACTCCAGACTTCAAGAAATGTTCTCATTACTCCAGGGTCTAAACTCCTAAACGTATTTTATATGAGGCCGAGGCTTTAAGTTTTCCTGGAAAGACTGAACACAGATACAGAACTTAAGAGAAAGAGAGAGGGAAAAACAAAGCAGTAGGGAGAAGCTGTCTACCTTTTTAAACAAAAAACATGAAGAGAGAGCGAGAACGCAGTCCCCACTAACAAAAATTATGCAGTCGAGTTTCCTGCATTTGGGGAAATCACAGGGATCAACACACCCCAAGTGCAATGGGTGAGCCTCGCCCTGGGAAAACCACCTACGTGATCATGGTATCTCCCCTGCCAGGTAAGTATGCTTTAATATCCTGCAGCGCAGACCTAGCACAACCGGCTCTGCACTCTGAACACACGGTCACTTCGCCGCGCATACTCCAGGACCTTATTGGACGCGCACCATATTCCTTCGACACGATGCTCCTTGGGGACCAGCGCACCCTTCCACGCCGCGCTGGAAATCCAGCGTGTTTCCTCAAATGGTGCTGATGCGAAGGTCCCTGTGCGCCCCTCATCTGCATAGACCACGACTCCAATCAGCACTCAGGGGTGACGTCACAGGCATCCTCGTTACCCCTTTGCTTGGAGAACTTTCTTGCTTGAGGAGAGCTGGATGGAGTGTTGCAGGACCAGAGACAAATCATCTTGAATTATCTCCAATTTCCAAATAGTCGATGGCTGCTCGATGCCGAGGCCTAACAGCCTTGTCGCTGGTTTCCCTGTGTAGCGACAAACCCCTTTCAGGCACCATGTGAGCCAGCCTCAACCCCCAAAAAAAAAAAACGGAGGAGAAGAATTGCTGTCTAACAACTGTATCAATTCATTTAGTGAATACTGAATTTAAAACACTCTTTGAGAAGGTATGTGCTGTTCCTGAGTCAGGGTCTGGTGCATGTTAAGTACAGGAACCAAGGGGGGAAAAAGTCTGGAGTGGAGTACCAACCTAGATTTTGACAGTTGCCAAAAGTACTCTGGCTTTCAGGAAGAAAATTCCAAATTTCAAATCTTTCAGAGTTTTCTCATTAACACAGTACCTAATTTCCTAAGGAATAATTTCTAAAAGCCAATACCTATTTTGTTTTCATTATTTCCTAGTAACAACTTACTTCTTTATTACTTTATAAATAATACCAATCAAAATTTTCACTCCTTTCTCCTCTACTCCTCCAGTTCTAAGAAAGGGTAAGGCACCCTGCCCTGTGGGAAGTCCACGGCCCTCCTCCCTCCATCCACGCTTAGGAAGGTGTGCATCCAAATAGAATAGGATCCCAAAAAGCAGTACATGCAGTA
Source organism: Microtus agrestis (assembly GCA_902806775.1). NCBI lineage: Eukaryota > Metazoa > Chordata > Mammalia > Rodentia > Cricetidae > Microtus > Microtus agrestis. The sequence goes on along the minus strand of CADCXT010003810.1, from coordinate 8,197 downwards.
GAGGCAAATCCCATTGCCATTATCATTGGCTTCTCATTCTGACCATTTGTCAGCCACATTCAGAGGGGACAGTTTGTTCCCATGCTCATTCAGTCCCAGTCCAGCTGGATTTTGGTGAGCTTCCCACTGTCTCAGTGGGAAGGCCAATCCCTCGTGGTCCTGACTTCCTTGCTCATATTCTCCCTCCTTCCACTCTTCAAATGGACATTAAGAGCTCAGTCCAGTGCTCCAGTGTGGGTCTCTGTCTCCATCTCTATTAGTCTCTAAACGAAGGTTCTATGGTGATATTAAGATAGTCATCAGTCTGCCTATAAGAAAAGGCCAGTTCAGGCACCTTCTTTTCCACAGCCCAGGGTCCTATCTGGGTCATCCCTGTAGACTCCTGGGGACCTCTCCAGAGCGTCTTGCCAACCCCAAAATGGTTCCCTCAATTAAGATATCTCCTTCCCTGCTCACATATCCATCCTTCCTCCATCTCAACCCTCCCCCTCCTCCAAGCTCTCTACAACCCTCCCCTTCTCCTTTCTCTCTCTCCCTTTCTCCCTCTCCCCTTCCCTCCAGCCACTCCCATCCCCACGCTTCCAACTTCTGTCTGGCGATCTTGTCTGATACCAATTTCCAGGAGGATCTATATATATATATGTCTTTGTGTAGGTTTACCTTATTATTTAGCTTTTCTAGGATCGTGAACTTAGGCTCTATGTCCTTTTTTTATGGCTAGAATCTACTAATGAGTGAGTGCATACCATATTCATATTATTGGGTCTGGGTTATCTCACTCAGGATAGTGATTTCTATTTCCATCATTTGCATACAAAATTCAAGATGTCATTGTTTTTTTTTAAAGATTTATTTATTTATTATGTATACAACATTCTGCCTCCATGTATGCCCGCACGCCAGAAGAGGGCGCCAGATCTCAGTACAGATGGTTGTGAGCCACCATGTGGTTGCTGGGAATTGAAGTCAGGACCTCTGGAAGAGCAGCCAGTGCTCTTAACCTCTGAGCCATCTCTCCAGCCCCAAGATGTCATTGTTTTTATGTTTCATTTTCTTTTATACCACTGAGTAGTACTCTAATGTGTAGATGTGCCACACTTTCTGAATCCATTCTTCCATTGAGGGGCATCTACATTGTTTCCAGGTTCTGGCTATTACAATTAATGCTGCTATAAACATAGTTGAACAAATGCTTTTGTAGTATGATTGGGCATTCTTGGGTATATTCCCAAGAGTGGTATTGCTGGTTCCTGAGGTAGGTTGACTCCCAACTTTCTGAGAATCTGCCACACTAATTTCCAAAGTGGTTGCACAAGTTTGCATTCCCACCAGCAATGGATGAGTGTTTCCCTTACTCCACATCCTCTCCAGCATAGGCTATCATTGGTGTTTTTTATTTTAGCCATTCTGACAGGTGTAAGTTGTTTTGATTTACATTTCCCTGATAGTTAAGGAAGTTGAACATGTCCTTAAGAATCTTTTGGCCATTTGAAATTCTTCTGTTGAGAATTCTCCATTCAGTTCAGTAATTGGGTTATTTAGAATTGTAATGTCTAGTTTCTTGAGTTCTTTATACATTTTGGCGATCAGACCTTTGTCTGATATGGGGTTGGTGAAGATCTTCTCCCATTCCATAGATTGCCTTTTTGTCTTAATGACAGTGTCCTCTGCTTTATAATTTTTAGTTTCTTTGTCAAAAAAAGATATTCACAGGTTTGTGGATTAATAACCGGGTATTCAATTCGATTCCATTGGTCAATGTATCTGTTTTTTTTATGCCAATAGCAAGCTGTTTTCATTACTGTTGCTCTATAATAGAGTTTGATGTCAGGGACTGTAATGCCTACGGAAGTTCCTTTATTGTATAGAATTGTTTTGGCTATCCTGGGTTCTTTGTTTTTCCATATAAAGTTGATTATTGTTACCTCAAGGTCTGTGAAGAATTTTGGTGGGATTGTTATGGGGATTGCATTGAATCTATAGATTGCCTTTGGTAGAATTGCCATTTTTTCTTTACTATTTGATCCTACCAATCCAGGAGCATCGGAGATCTTTCCATTCTGGTATCCTCTTCAATTTCATTCTTCAAAGACTTAAAGTTCCTGTCCAATAGATCTTTCATTTCTTTGGTTAGTGTTACCCAAAGATACTTCATGCTATTTGTGGCTATTGTGAAAGGTCATGTTTCTCTGATTTCCCTCTCTGCTTCTTTATCCTTTGTGTATAGGAGGGCTACTTGTCTTTTTGAGTTGATCTTGTATCCGGTCACATCACTGAAGCCATTTATGAGCTGTAGCACTTTTCTGGTAGAGTTTTGGGGTCACTTATGTACACTATCATATCATCTGCAAATAATGAAAGTTTGACTTTTTCCTTTCCAATTTGAAACCCCTTGATGTCCTTATATTGTCTCATTGCTATTGCTAGAACTTCAAGCACTATGTTGAAGAGATATGGAGAGAGTGGACAGCATTGTCTTGTTCCTGATTTTAGTGAAATCGCTGTGAGTTTCTCTCCATTAATTTGATGTTAGCTGTTGGCTTGCTGTATATTGTTTTATTATATTTATTATTATTTTATATGATCCTTGTATCCCCAATCTCTCCAAGACCTTTATCATAAAAGGTGTTGAACTGGATCAAATGCTTTTTTGGCATCTAATGAAATGATCATATAGTTTTTTCTTATAGCTTATTTATATGATGGATTACAAGATAGATTTTTGTATGTTGAGCCAACCCTGCATCTCTGGGATGAAGCTTACTTGATCATAATAAATAAATTTTGGATGTGTTCTTGGATTCGGTTTGCCAGTATTTTATTGAGAATTTTTTCATTGATGTTCATGAGTTGATTGGTCTGTAATTCTCTTTCTTGTTTGAGTGTGTAGTTTTGGTATCAAGGTTACTGTAGCTTCATAAGAATAGTTTGGCAATGGCTCTTCTGTTTCTATTATGTGGAACACATTAAGGAATGTAGGTATTAGCTCTTCTTGGAAGTTCTGTTAGAATTCTGCACTAAAACCATCGGTCCTGTGCTTTTTTGGGGGATGGGGGTTTTGATGACAGCTCTTATTTCCTCGTGACTTATATGGCTATTTAAATTGTTCACCTGGTCTTGATTTAATTTTGGTATATTGTATTTATCTAAAAAAATCCATTTCTTTTGTATTTTCCAATTGTGGTTTATAGGCTTTTGTAGTAAGACCTAATAATTCTCTGAGGCTTTTGTAGTAAGACCTAATAATTCTCTGAATTTCCTCAGTGTCTATTGTTATGTCCCCCTTTGCGTTTCTGATCTTGCTAATTTGCATGTTCTCTCTTTCTTTTGACTAGTTTGGATAAGGGTTTGTCTATTTTGTTGATTTTATTAAAAAAACAGCTCTTTGTTTCATTGATTCTTTGTATTGTTTTCTGTGTTTCTATTTAGTTGATTTCAGCCCTCAGTTTGATATTTTTCAGTCTTCTACTCATCCTTGGTAAGTTGCCTTTTTTTTTCTAGAGCTTCCAGGTGTGCTGGTAGGTCTCTAATGTGAACCTTCTCCATTTTCTTTATATGGGCATCTAGTGCTATGAACTTCCTTCTTAACACTGCTTTTCATAGGTTTGGGTATGTTGTGTCTTCATTTTCGTTGAATTCAAGGAAAACTTTAATTTCTTTCTTAATTTTTTCCTTGACCCAGGGGTGGTTAAGTAGTTGACTGTTCACTTTTCACAAGTTTGTAGGCTTTCTGGGGGAGGTATTTTTGTTAAATTCTAACTTTACTCCATGGTGATCCGATAAGACACAGGTGGTATACTCCAATTTCTTTGTATCTGTGGATGCTTGCTTTGTTACCGAGTATGTGATCAATTTTTGAGAAGGTTCCACGAGGTGCTGAGAAGGTTTATTTCCTGCTTGTGTGGAATGTTCTATAGTTGTCTGTTAAAGTCCATTTGATTCATTACATCTATTAGTACTCGTATTTCTCTGTTAAGTTTCTGTTTGGTTGACCTTCCATTGGTGAGAGGGGAGTGTTGAAATCTCGTACTATTAGTGTGTGGGGTTTGATGTGTGATTTGAGTTCTAGTTCTTTTGCATATGTGGGTGCTTTTATATGAGGGGCATAGATATTCAGGATTGAGACTTCATCTTCATGAATTGTTCCTGTAATGAGAATAAAGTGTCATTCTACATCTCTTCTGATTGATTTTAGTTTGAAATCAATTTTGTTAGATATTAGGATATCTACACTTGCTTGTTTCTTAGTTCTGTTTGATTGGAAAATCTTTTCCCAGCCCTTTACTCTGAGGTAGTGTCTGTCTTTGAGGTTGAGGTGTGTTTCTTGCAAACAGCAGAATGTTGGATCCTGTTTTTGTATCCATTTTCTTAACCTGTGCCTTTTTATATGTGAATTGAGTCCATTGATATTAAGCGATATTAATTACCAGTGGCTGTTAACTCTTATTATTTTTTTGGTGGTAGTGTTTGTGTGTTTCCCTTCTTTGAGTTGTGTTGGTGAAGAGTTATCAGATGTCTGTGCTATTTTCGGTATTATTGACTTCCTTGGGTTGAAGTTTTCATTCTAGTACTTTCTGTAAGACTGGGTTTGTCGATACGTATTGCTTAAATCTGTTTTTTGTCATGGTGAAAGAAAACTTTGCTGGGTATAGTAGTCTGGGCTTGCATCCATGGTCTCTTAGTGTCTGCAGCACATCTATCCAGGACCTTCTGGCTTTCATGATTTCCATTGAGAAGTCAGCTGTAATTTTGATGGGTTTACCTTTATATGTTACTTGACCTTTTCCTTTGCAGCTCTTAATATTCTTTCTTTATTCTGTATGTTTTGAGTTTTGATTATTATATGATGAGGGTAATTTTTGGAGTTTTTTTTGATCCAGTCTATTTGGTGTTCTGTAAGCTTCTTGTACCTTCACAGGAATATCCTTCTTTAGGTTGGGAAAGTTTTCTTCTATAATTTTGTTGAATATATTTTCTGGGCCTTTGAGCTGGAATTCTTCCAATACCAATTTTCTTAAGAAATACCAGGTAAAAAGCAGGGTGTGTGTGAAGAGCAAAATAAAAAGTATTCTTTGTTTCTTTGTGGGATGACAAAATAAAAGTCTGGTGAGCTATATATTTCTCTTGCCTACCTCTGACTTTTTCCCGACACCTTAGGGAGGCTGCAGTGTCCTTTCCACTCACAGAGCTCCACCATGCTGCCCAAGGGTCACAAGAAGAAAGATGACAGAAAGTCGGCCCAAAAGGACACAGGTCCAGTAAATAAGTCTGGTGGCAAGGCCAAAACGAAGGAGTGGTCCAAAGGCAAAGTTCAGGGCAGGCTCAACAATCTAGTCCTGTTTGACAAGGCTCCATATGACAAACTCTGTAAGGAAGTTCCTAACTGTAAGCTTATTACTCCAGCTGTGGTCCCTGAGAGACTCAAGGTCCTGGGTTCCTTGGCCAGGGCAGCCCTTCAGGAGCTACTTAGTAAAGGGCTCATCAAACAGGTTTCAGAGCTCAGAGCCCAAGTAATTTCCACCAGAAACACAAAGGGCGGGGATGCCCCAGCTGCTGGTGAAGATACATAAATAGGTTCAATTGGTTGTACATATAGAAAAAATAAAACTATTTAAATCAAAAAAAGAAAGAAAGTAAAGAAAGATAATGGACCTCTGTAACTGTAAGCTAGTCCTAGCTAAATGTATTCCTTTCTAAGAGTTGCTGAGGTCATGACGTCTCTTACAGCAATAGAACACGGAATAAAACTCAGACCAGAGAGGACACCAAATGAGGGAGGGACGACCACACAAAGTGGACAGATTTCCAAGAACTGAAAACTATAAAGCTTGGGAAAAGCCACAAAAGCTCAGTAACTCATGTTACTATCCATGAATAAAACTTAGGCTGGATTGTCGGCTAAAGTCTGTAATTCTACAGAGGCTCCTAGGCAAGAGGATCAGGAATTCAAGTTATATCACCCTGAGACCCTGTCAAAAACAGAACAAAACTAAATGGAAAAGGCAGTGAGCCTTATTTTTTAAAGGTGGATGAAAAGACTCGCCAGCAAGCCTGATAAAGCCCAGCTCCTTCAACTCTGAATACTCTCCTCTGACCTTCACAGGTGCACCATGGCTCCCTCTCCTTGTCATCCCTTCCTCTCTACCCCCTCCCCTCACAGGCCTTGCTGGGATGAGAAGAATTCACAGAAACTTGGTCCAGAAGTTGACTTTTAAAAACCATTTTATTGTAAGCTGCTTTAATACTTTTGTTAGCATACAGATATGAAAAAGGGAAACTCTGTTTGCTGACTGTGCTGCAGATGGTAAGGATGAATTTGAAGACGTTCATTCCTGTTTGATATAAAATTTCCTCTATGATGCTATGAACATATGTGAGGATGTGAGTGCCTGCTGGCCCTAGTGCAAGGTTGCCACCCGCTGGCAACCTCATGGTGTTTCTGTAGTAGGAACAGAGAAATCCATACATCAAGAGCCTTGTAAAATGCAGTGGTGGAGACATGAGGTAGGCAGGTTCCAGCGAAACTGGAGACCTCTGCTGTAGGGCTGGCTCTCTTGCTGCCTGGCTTCTCTGACTTCCTATTGGCAGAAGATAGGGGTCTGCCAGTACACAAACCAGCAAGCAGACTGTTAGTACATTCCTGTGAGCAGCCATTGGCTATTTTTGGGTTAGAGAAAATTCAAGATGATTTGTCTCTGGTCCTGCAACACTCCATCCTGCTCTCAGCAAGGAAGAAAATCCATCAAGCTCTCCTCTGCTCTGCAAACCCCGGGAACTGCTCTCTCAAGCCCTGGGATGGGCCACAACACTCCCCCCTCTCCACTTCCTCCACTCCATTATCTACAACAGCAGGCCAGCAGGTGGCAACCTTACACTAGTGCCAGCAGGCACTCACAGCCTCACAGATGTTTCTAGCATCACCTCCCAAGATCTGAGATTCAGGCAGATTTCCAAATTCAGCTCCATTTTTTGTATTTATATTTTCTTAGGTGCTATTTAGCATACATTTGTATATCAACGTATCACCATCTCCTTGAAGTACTTCATCAGTAGAATTTTAAGGTTTGTTCTATGACACATCAAATTAAGTTGGGTGATACTAGGGTTCAAACCCAGGACCTTGTACATGCTAGGCAAGCCCTATACAACCTTATACGCACAGCCTCAAATTCATGTTTATGTATAGTGTTCTACAGAAATACAGTTGATGACATTTGCTCTTCACATGGACACTGTGATAAGTTGTTCTGACACCATTTATTAACGCTATTTTCTTTCCCTCTCTGAACTACTTCAGCTGAAACCCAATTGATTAAATAACTACGAATTGGTTTCAAATCTCATTATTCATCCTTTATGTATTTGTGCCTCCTGTTGGTACTCACCCATTGTCTAGTCTGACGTGGCTTTCACTAACTCTAAAGTCAAGTAGTTTGTCCTTTTCCTCCAACGACACACCACTGGGCATAGCAACCACACTCCTGAGCAGGCCCGTGTTCAGAAATAGTTGTCCAGCAAAAATGAATTTCTCATTTGTTTTGTGGACTTTTTGTTTTGTTTTGGCATCTTTTGTCTTATTGGGTTTTTTTTTGTCTTATTGTGTTTATCTGTTTTTATTTTCAGTGTTTTGTTTTGAAGAATGTGAGAGAGAAAGGGCATGAACGAGTGGTTGGGAGGATTCAGGAGGAGTCATGGAAGGGAAAAACAATAAAAATACATTGTATGCAAAAAGTTGTGCCATTATGTCTGCCTATATTTCATCTTCTTATATAGTTCAAAATATTCTGGGATCTTACCCTTCACAATCATTGTGAGTACATGCCTTCCAATATGGGCTGGTTGTCCCCTGTGGCCAAAAACTCCAGTAGGCCAGGCAGGGACTGTTGGAGAATTATTATTTTCAGGTGTGTGACTTTTGTTTATACTGCATTTAACTCTGTGAAGCTGTGGTTCTTTGCCTGTGTAAAACACCTGATAGTCTAATAAAGAGATGAGCAGCTGGATGTAAGGGCGATCTGGCTGCGACATCTGTAACCCCCTTGATCGCCAGGGTTGATTCGGCTGATCTGGATGGCTAGGCGGGTGTCCCCTTCCTCCCTCACCGCTCCATGTGCGTTCCTTCTGAAGCTGTGCTCAGTCACAGAGGACGACCTTCCCTGAATAGAGGAGGACTGGTCTTCAATCAAGGGTATATGAG
>CADCXT010003809.1:0-34396 GCA_902806775.1 Microtus agrestis | reverse complement strand
CTTGTTGCTTCTAATTTTTATGTAGAGAATTTAGATAGACACCAAATAGCCAGAGTACAGGAGTATTTGCTGTATCAGAAATGAACTGCAGTTCTGATCAAAAAAAGTTTTAGTAGGCTGCAACTTTTGACATATGTGCTTATGTATATTAATTCTGTATAAGCAGAATACCGCAATATTTTGGAGACAAAGGTTTACTCTGCCGCTCCTCAGTCTGCTCTAGAACTCACTATGTAATATCACTGTTCAAGCCTTCTTCCAGTCCTACTGTGTCAACTTGCCAAACTCTCAGGGTGGCAGGCATGAGGCATTATGCCTGGCTGTGTATTAATATACTTGTTAGTTTAATTAGGTAACAATTTAGTAATGTGTCTCTTAAATCTGAGAAATACGCTGATAAAAGCTCTTAAAGTAGATGTCCCCAAAGAATATAATGGTACTGATTTTTGTTATTTGGCAAGACCCTTTGCTTTGTATAAATGAAAAAAGACTAGATTAGAACAGTAAGGTGAAATGTAGCTTTGAATGTAGTTTCTTTTTTAAGGTTTATATGTTATATATATTATTCTATGTGCTTATATAAGGCTTCCCCCATGCCCGAAGGAGGAAACCCAGTCACACTGCAAATGGCTGCATCACCATGTGGTTGCTGGGAACTGAACCTCTGGAATAACAGTCAGTGCTTTCAACCATTAAATAATCTCTTCAAACCCAGAATAGAGTTTCTTTTGTGGAAATTTATATTTCCATCGCTACTATTCTCTTAATTTTCTTAAATTTGCTGTAAACCCTTTCTCCAGCTTCTTCCTTTTTTCTCGCTATTTATTTGTTTTTTTGTTTTTTTTTTTTTTTTTCTCTGTTTTTCGAGACAGGGTTTCTCTGTGGCTTTGGAGTCTGTTTTTCCACACAGGGTTTGTCTGTGTAGCCTTGGCTGTCCTGGAATTCAGCTCTGTTTGACCAGACTGGCCTTGAAGTCGCACAGAGACCCGCAAAGCCTGCCTCTGTGTTCTAAAATGCTGGAATTAGAGGCGTGCATCACCTACTTCCTGGCCAGCTTCCAGTTTGTGTGTGTGTGTGTGTGTGTTTTTTTTTAAGATTTATTTTTATTGAGCATGCGATGTACCGCTGGCCAGGAGAAGCATCCAGGTCTCATTACAGATGGTTAATGAGCTGCATGTGGTTGCACCAGAATTGAACTCAGGACCTCTTCTGGAAGAGCAGCCAGTGCTCTTAACAGCTGAGACATCTCTGCTTCCCCCCATTTTCCAGTTTTAGAATGAATTTTGTTACATAGGTTTTCATACATAAGTGAGATTTTGAAGTTTGCTGCTGCATCACTCAGAAGTCTTTGATTATATACAGCAGCATTGAAATTACTAGCTACGCATGGTACATGCTTATAATTCGAAATTTGGAGGATTGGGGAGGGAAAGTGTTTGAGTTTGAGACCAGCCATGGCTGCATAGTTAAACTCTGTTTGTAGCTCCTATTCTTCCCCACTAACTCCCACAAATATTACTTTTGGTAGTTTTTTTTCCTTCCTTCAGATACAATTATTTTGAAAGTTTTTTTAAGCTTGTCAGGAGGATTATGATTAAAATTATACCAGTTAGCTATTAATGATTGTTAAAGTGTAGGACTAGCTGGACAGTGGTAGTGGTGCATGCCTTTAATCCCAGCACTCTGGAGGCAGAGGCAGGCGGATCTCTGAAATTTCGAGGCCAGCCTGGTCTACAAGAGCTAGTTCCAGGACAGGCTCCAAAAGCTACAGAGAAACCCTGTCTTGCAAAATAAAAAAGATTGGTAAATAAAGTGTAGGACTATATTAATCAAAGCCTTTTCTAAACTGTAATAGCATTTATATTTACATTTCTTGAATTTTAACCCTGCTACTGCTAAGTGTGACCTATACATTCAGAACAAATATCTTGACATTCAGTTGGAAGACTTGTAACTTTGCTTTTGTTATAAAATGCATGATGTTATTATTTAGATGTCTTGAGTCCTTTTATAAAGCATAATGTAAATTGCTTAAATATACAGTAGTTCAGACTGAATGCATTTACTAAGGTAGCATGAAGGGAAAGGTATTTTATTAAGTAGCTTAAGAAAAAGCTGGGCATGGTGGTGCACACTTAATCCCTTGGCAGGTGAAAGCAAGAATAGCAGAAATTCAAAGTCATCCAGCTAGATAATGAGTTTTGGGCACCTGGGCTACAGGAGACTCTGTTCTCCCCAGTCCCCAAAAAAACCCCAAACAAGAAGTAATTAGGGACTGGAAAGATGACTGGTTAAGAGCACTTGCTTGCTGTCTTGTGCTCTTGTATCCAGTTTCCAGTACTCACATAACATCTCCACAACTACTTGTGCTCCAGTTCCAGAGGATTTTGTGCCCTCTTCTCACCTCTAAGGGCACCAGGCACAAGTGTGATCCAAATACATACATGTATACTCATGCACACATACATATACATAAAAGAAAGAGCACAAGGCCGGGCGGTGGTGGCGCACGCCAACCCAATCCAAGCACTAGGGGGAGGGCAGAGGCAGGCAGATCTCTGTGAGTTCAAGGGCCAGCCTGGTCTACAAGAGCTAGTTCCAGGGCAGGCACCAAAGCTACAGAGAAGCCCTGTCTCGAAAAGCCAAAAAAAAAAATAAAATAAAAGGAAGTAGAGCACAAGTAATTATAAGGTATAATCCCAGCACTTGGGAGGCTGAGGCAGAAGGATCATGAGCTACGGTTTGAGGGCACTAGCCTAGCTTCTCTGTCTCAAAAGCAAAAACCAGTTGGAGAAAAGTTTATATAAGTAGATGTTAAAGGACTTAAAGATAAATGAGATTTGTAAGGTGCAAGGACGACTGTATTATAAGAGTGATCAGGTTAGCTGACACTTTCAATATAGTAGATAGTGGTTAGCTTTGCTCATGGGAAGATGCAAGGTTTGATTTAATTATATAAAAAAGCCCTTCTTAGAATTATCTCCTTGCCCTGGAATAGTTGAGAAACTGGATATAGGTTTTTATGCTAATTCCCTACACTATTAATGTGAATGTGCATAGCTTGTATTGGAAGAAAGAGTATTTGAATAGCTTCTCCTTTATATTTGGGGGATTCAAGAGGTATCAGGTAAGCTAATCATTTCAACTCTATACTGTTGAAATAGAGGGCAGGAGCTGCATCCCTTTTAGCCATGCCACACATTCTTTGAAATAATTACATGGACACTGTATTCTTTTAAGCACTGGTTGGCCCCATTTCTATCCATGACACTTCTAGGCTTCTTTCTGTACCTGGACTAACCCATTTCTAATCATGTTAGTAACACCATGAGGTGCTTTAGGAAAGATTCTGAGCTACATCCATCTTGGTCAGGAGTTTCATCCTCGGCCTCAGAGGCTGAGAGCTATCCGTCTGCCGCCAGACAGGAGCCTGGTGTCTCTCTCACGAGACAGCATCTGGCTCTGAGCAGAGCTGCATGCTCTGACCACCTCACTCCTGTTTTCCTCGCATTTCTGCTGACAGTCCACCCACCTGTGTTCTAACCAACCAGGCAAATCAGTGTATTTATTGTAGCCAATGAAATCAACAATCGATATACTGACACTCCCCATGCTATCTTCTTTCTAGCTTTAGTTTTCCCTATCACTGAGGGAGTGTAGGTCAGAGTTTCAGAAGGAGACAGGGCCCTGTTGTGTACCAAGCTAATTGAGTGATAAAAGGTCCTACAGATGGTAGTGGTGAACACTTTGCTTGTTATATTAGAAAATGTGGGAGAACATTCCTGTCTCTGCTTTTACTACTGTTAAATATGGGATACTTTCATTGCTTTGTATGCTGATGCATTTCTTGCTCTACTCTTTGTTTTTTTCTAAGCTGAGCTCTGAGCTAAATCTGTACAAAGAAATATTGATTGCTTTTATAATGCTTGCCATTAATGCCTGATGATATACAGTAAGATAGGATTATGCATACCATTAAATATGTCAAGTATTACAAACTTTAAGGTTCTTTTGAAATTACCATACTAAACTCAGTTCACTTTGCTAACTTCACAGTTGTTGATCACATAGCATGGTCATCCACGCACAGCTTAAAAAAAATACAGGAGCATCGGAGAGAATGGGTAAAGTAAAATTTTGATGTTTTTAAAATAGCACCTAAATAAATGAAAGTTGATTTGGTTTATTGTTTGTAAGGGAGGGAGGGGTGGGAGGAGAATTGAGGGGAGGGGTGGGTTTTGGGAAAATAGCATGCACTGTGTATAATGTCCAGATACTACTTAGGCCAAGGGTTTATGTGCTACTAATGAGAATTTATATCAGGTCATAGGATCATAATTCAATATTGGGTATTGCAGTGGGGGCTCATTTTCCTTCTCAGCAGATTGAAGGGAATTTTGAGAGCAATATTGGATACATTTGAATGGGAACCCTGGTTTTAGAGGAGGCCTTTCTTTCTATTTCCCCTGTGAGACTGATGCTTCAGTGTCACCTTATAGTTCATTTCTAGCTGGAGAAATAAGTAGCATGCATTTCAGTTTTATTGTACACCTTGTGACCCAGCTGTTTTCAAGTTTTACAATTTATGACACCCAAGAAGGGATTGTACAAAAGAAGGCAATGGAGTTGTAGTTCTGAAGATAGTTGTTTGGTGGACATTATTAATAGAACTTTTGGTGCTTCTATTCAATGAAAAATTTGTGACCACCCAAAATTTTAAATCAGAGTCCTCACTGGATGTGGTGTTACATGACTATATATAATTCCAGAATTTTGGAGGTAGAGGCAGGAACATCAGAATTGTGATAATTTTTATCTGTATAATTAGTTTAGTTGAGCTACCTGAGACTGTGCCTTAAGCATAAAAGCCTAATTCCTCATTCTAAAATCTTGCATTGTGGTTATATGTAAAAATTAATTTTTGTGGAGGCCATGGGTCAGAGAGACATGTTTTTATAGGTAAAATAATTTGTTTTTTTGTTGACTATACTTGGTCTAATCACTGCCTCATAAAAATTTTTTTTTTCTTCCAAGGTAGGGTTTGAGGTCTCTGTATAACCACGGCCTTACTGGAACTTTGTATACCAGACTGATGTTGCTGAGATTTGCCTGCCTCTGCCTCTTGAGTGCTTGGATAAAAGGAATGTGCCACCACTACCCAGTTCAAAAATTTCTTGAAAAGTTCACTTATATACAATAAATACATATTGAAGAAAGATCTTAAGAACCAAATTTCACCTTCCAAAATTGTTCCCTTGGCTCCAATTTGTATTCCCAGACATACTCTGCCATTTGCCAAAGCTGACTATGGTTTACTTACTGTTCCCCAAACCTTCAAGCCCTTATAAACTTGGTCAAAGATATTATTCTGATCTGGAATGTTCTTCTTTCCTCTTAAGTCTTGCCTGAAGCATTTAGATTTTGGCTTCTACTGACTCCCTGAAGCCTTTCCCAGTTTCTCCAACCTTTACATGGTAGTTCCTAGTATGTTTAAAATATCCCTTGACACTTGAATCATTTTATTTTTGTGTTATTGTTACTTATTTCCTATTTCTCTAGTGAAAATGTGGGCTCTGTAACTCCATTTTTGTAGCACAGAGGATAGAGTAACTAATAGGTTTGATTCAATGATTAGGATCTAGCTAGTATCATTGTGACAGGATAGTTTCCCCATAATTTATCATTAGTTTTTAAACACGTGAAAATTTATTGGGAGAATTAACTCATATTTGTTTGTATGATTCAATGACCAAGAAACACAAACATAAAGCATGTTAAATTGATAAAATCCTGTATTGTAAGAATCTTTTGTCATTCCCTTTTTAGTCTCCCCCCCCCCCTTTATTTTTTTCTCTAAGTAGTTTGTATTTTACCTAGTTGCTTTTGAAAAACATGGTTTGGGCAAGATGTTGTGACAAAGATAAAAATACAACCATTTCTGTTTTAAAATTGTGTAGTTAAATTATACTATGTCATAAGCCCAAATTTATTCAAATGCTGCATGACTTTGTATTTTTGTAGCCAAATTGTTTGAAAATATTAGCCATAAAGTCCTAAGTAGAACTTTTAAAATATCAATAGAAAGATCCTCATTTACATGTCCTTCTCAGAGTATTGTTTTATTTTGAACTATTAGTTTTATTATTTTAGTAAAAAGATTTTTATAATGGCTAATATTTGAAAGCTATATTTCATATTTTTTCTACAGTTACCAAGTGTTAATGGAATACCTACTTATTTGTAGTGGAATATTTTAGATGCTTTTTTGGCATTTATAGAAATTTATTTCTTTATTATTTTAAAGCTCACTGGGGTACTGTTACTATGTTTATATATTTGTAATTGTTCATGTTTTTCTGATAGTGTTCTTCAGGGCATGTATCCCTTGTTAATACACCTAGTGTGATTTCTTAAGCAAAAATGGGCACCCTATTAGATGAGATGTTTGATTAATAAAACATCTGTAAATTTTAACTTAGTCTAATACCTCATTTTTACCCCTTCTACCCATGAGTCTTGTTTTACAATAGACTGAACTGACATTGCTGTTTCATTACCAGAAAGCTTAGACAGGTGTAGCAGGCTGATTCCTAGTAAGTTCCCCCTCTTAGAAATTTATTACTTTAAAAATTCTTAACATAATCACAGTAGAGTTTTAAGCAAAGCCTTTCTAGGATCAAAAAGCTTCTATTATAGTTTTAGCTTTCTCATGTGAGCTTGTGGTAGTTTGGTTCTTGAATGAGACTGAGGCACTCAACTTGTCTTCCTTGAAACATACTTTGAAAGAAACATTTCTCATGTAACCCAAGGTCCACTTGTAGAGTTCCAGTCTTGGGCTTTAGCTATCTTCAGTAATGTTTTTTTTTCTGGGCTTATACTTGTTAAGTCAGTATTGTAAAAACAAAACAGAAAATAAACACTCTGATTTTTGTTCACTTTTGTTTTCATATACAAGAATCTTTACAGTCAACATGTACTTCTAGGTGCTGTATTGAAATTGCTGGCAGAGTCTATTCTATACAAACTGAACAATCTGGCCCCTTTTTTTATTTGTAAAGGTTCAATGTATCTATGCCTGCCTACTTCAATCTGCAAGGTAGTTTCAGAAAGGCCCTGCATTCGCCGAGCCGTGAGTTATCACTAACTTTTCAGATGTGTTAATGAATGTGGAACAGAAGCAGCTGTGTTTAAAAGAAAATAAAAGTCCATCAAAGTAACATATTATAGTAGCATGCTTGACCACTAAATAGATTATTCCAAATTGTGTCACAAATAACATACTAGAGATTAGCCTCAGAAAACCTATTGTTGAAATGCTCTGAAGCTATGATTTTAGCAAATTATCTTTCTTAAAAATGTATGTGTCCTGGGGGAGGGGAGGAAAAAATGTATGTCTCCTAGTTGCAAATCAGAATGTTCTTTACATCTTCTTAATCAAGCTAAAACAATCTGAACAAAACCTTACCCCATAGTGTTTAGTTGACTTTAAGTTAAGCTCTTCAATATAAGACCACTTAAAGGGGGTAAAGTTTGAACTTTTTCTTTTGTTTGGTATTCACATATGAAAATACAGAACTTAATTTAAGAATTGCTTCCTAGTTGAAATGTTTGGAGTACTTTAGGTATCATGTGAACTACATTGGTATTTACAATCTCTCTTGGTTTGTTTCAACAGTTTTCGCTTCAGTAATTCACCAGTAGGTTTTCATTTATCAGTGATACCAATTTAAGGCTAAACCACATTCTTTAGGGCTTATCGTTCTGCATTAAGGAAACGACCCTGTGAGTTTTTCTTTTATTTCTTCAGAGATTCTAAGCAAAAAAAAGTTGTAACTAACATTTGTATTTTGTACTCTAGCTAGTTACCTTTCCTTTTCTTAGACTCTTTAAGCTTTTGAGTAAATAGCTATATTTGATAAGCAGGTTGGTTGCTTCTGTTTAGGAGTTGTGTTCTTTTATGTGAGCACAGAATATATTTTATTTTGCCTTGTTTGGCAATGTAGCACAGACCACATAAAACATGGAATATGGAATCTTTGGAGGTATTAAAGTTAACATTTCATTTAGGCAATGTGCCCTTGTTTGACTGGTGTGTAAGTCCTTCTTCCAGGTTTGTACACTCTTAAACACCTTATTCTACCCTCTAACTCCTCCCAGCAGCAAAAGGGAGACACTTCAACTGGAACAAAATAGTGGAAGAAATGGCATCTGGGGTTCAGTGGGGATTCACAGTGTGTATGCAATGTTTGCAAGATTATTTTTTTATGTTTTTCAATTAATGTAAATAATTACAAAATAGTGTTTACTGTCAAGAGACCATTGTATACCAGTAGAAACTCTTGGTGGGTCTACTGCAAGTTGCTTAACCTGTTGGGGCCTCATTTTTTTCATCTGCAATATGAAGGAGTTGGACTTGATAACCTATAAATAAATAAAGTCCATTCCTGCTCTAAAATCCTATGCTTTTCTGAAGTACTTTTATTTAACAGAATGCTTTGCTTTCCCACTTTGACTATTTGAATTACATTTGCAGTACATATACTGCAATTGCATGTTGTCTAAAATAGTTTTTCTATAGGATGGCATATAAAAAACTAATCCCTCCTGGGTTGATTGATAAGTGTCTGTAAGTAGATAGTCAGACACCAAAAAGCTAGTAATAACTAGGACTTTCAGAATATAAACACTGTTTGTCTAACCTCGAGTATTATTAACTTTCCTATATTACAGGAGATACTACTCGACAACGAATCAAGTTCAGCGATGACAGAGTATGCAAGAGCCACCTTCTCAACTGTTGTCCCCATGATGTCCTTTCTGGAACTGTACGTGGTTAAGTTGTTTTATTACTTACTAGTGTGCTACAAAAATGAAGTTCTTGATAAACTCTTAATTTTTTACCAAATTACTTACTTTTTTAAACAGTGTTAGAAAATATTTGCATCTCTTTCATTGCTTGTTTATTCCCACTGATAATTTAAATTTTCAATAATGGGTTTCCTTACAGAAGTAGTTGTCTTTTCCATTTTCCCCCACCATTCTTCTACTGGTTTTGTTATTCTTGTTTTCTCTTTTCTTCTGGTCTTAGAGATGAACATGGAACCTTGCGCATGCTAAACACATACTGAGCCACTGAGGCACATACCAGGTTCTCTGCTATTTTGTTGTGGTGATGGTGGTGGTTGATTGTTTTTGTTTTTTACTGTATTTTTGTTTTTCGAACACAGGAGGGTTTCTCCATATAGTCCTGGCTGTCTCCAAACTCTTTCTGTATACCAGACTGGCCTCAAACTCAGAAATCCACCTCTCTCTGCCTCCCGAGTGCTGGTATTAAAGTACCATCACTGCTAGACAGTTTTTTTTTTGAGGCCTGTCTGGTGTTTCAAACTGGTAACCTTGAACTTGAACTTTTGACCTTCACACTCCCAAGTTCTTGGATCATAGATGTGTATCAGAAAACTACACCAACAATGGGTTTTTTGGTTTGTTTGTATTTTTTTCTTCCCCTTTTATTTATTTACTTATTTTTATCTAAAATGGGTATATTGGATTGGTTTCCCTATGGAGTTGGGATTTAGGATACTTTTAGTAACACTTCCTCCTGAATTACCATCCTTCTATAAGCCTTGCTTTTCTTTCTGCCTCTAGGCTGACAGAGAGGACAGTGTGATAGCCAACACACAAGGCTATTTATTGTTTGTGCATGGCTGAAGACCTGTGTGATCTTACGGCATTCTGGGTATTTCACACCCGTTAAGTGGGAATTGGGATTCTGTACCAGGTGCTTTTTCTTATTTCCTCTTCTCTTCTGAAGAGAGGCGAAGAGATCTTAGAAGAGGCATATTCACATAGGGAGGTGGTAACTGTCTCTTGGAAAGCATGCTCCCTCTTCTTTAAATGGTATAGAGGATCTTTAACTTCTGAATTTGATTGAAATTACAATGAGTAATTTCCCTTCACAGATACATTTGTTGATGGGGAACTGTAAGGGGTTAAATCTTAACTTCATTTTATTTCTCATTTGCCAGAAATATCTAGAATAAAGGAAGGATTTCCAGATTACTCTTTCATAAGCAGTGAGTAAGTACTCTTAGGCACGGATACCCAAATGAATGTTTATTTTTTTAAAGTGAGATTAAGGATATCCCTCAAACATAAAAATATCAAGACATGTGCAATAGGAAGCATCTTTGTCATTTCTTAGTGGGAAATGCAGTTCAAATTATTATGTGCCTAAGTCTGGTATGGTGATCTAAATGTGGAATTCAGCATATTGACAGCCTGAAGACTGAATCTGAAGTTAGACGCCAACAGAGCTACTGAGTGAGACCTTGTCTCAAATAAAAGAGTCTGAAAAAAGTTTTAATTATAGTAGACATAGTAAGAAATTTAGTTTGTGGGCAAGTACAATACTTGAATTAGGACTGTGACAAATATTAACAGGTAATAAAATGATCCTGTAATGTTTCTGTAAGTAGTACTTCCACTTTAAATTTTATTTTGTTTATAATCCTAACTTCAGGGATCTCAGACATGCACTACTGCATAGCTTTTTAAATATTTTCTGTTCTATTAATCCATTTGTAATCTATGACAGATCTCTCACTTGTAGAACACTGTTATTGTCCACATTTAAATCATTTATATTATGTGTAGGAATGCTTTTCCTGCATTATATCTGTTCACTATGTGTGTGCCTGGTACATGGGAGGCCAGAAGAAGGTATTATATACTCTGGGACTGGAGTTCTAGGTGGCTCGGTGAATGACCTTTTATGTTTGGGTACTTTAACCCTGGTCCTCTGGAAGAGCAACCAGTGCTCTTAATTGCTAAGCCATCTCTTCAGCCCCACAGTTAGTGTTGTATGAAATTCGATGATTAATGTGTTTCTATTTTATTAGGAGTGCATGTATATGTTTTGGGTTGTGTTTGCGCACGTGTTCACTCAAATATGGAAGACAAAAGAGAAAATTGGGTGTACGCCTCAGAAACACCCCTCACCTGCTTTGTGATAGGATCCTGGCCTGGAGTTTACTGATAAGGCTAAACTGGCCAGTGAATTCCAGGAATCCCTGTGCTTTGATGTCCTCAGCACTGAGATTACCATGTCTGCCATTTTATATGGGTGTTAGGCGTACTGTCTAGTTTTATGTGAGTTTCACACAGCTGACGTCATCGGGAGAGAAGAAAGCCTCAATTGAGGAAAAGAGTCAAGTGAATTCTGTCCCTCCAAGTTGTTTTTGGTCATGATGTTTCATCACAGCAATAGCAACCCTAAGATACTGGGGCTCATCCTCAGATCTTTGTGCTTGTAAAAGAAGCACTTTACCAAATTTATCTCCCTAACTACAAAAAGACTATTTAGTGGATAAATTATTACTCCTGTTAAGTGTAGAAAATAAAAGCAACAAAATTATTTTTCTTTCCTTCTTTTTCTTCTTTTTTTTTATAAAAAAATAGGACAGGATATTATGTAACATTGCCTGTCTTTGAATTGGTTCTGTAGCCATGGGTGACCTTGAACCTCAGATCATCCGGCCTCCTGCCTTCACCCACCAAGTGCCGGGGTTACAGATTGTATCCTAACATATCTCTTTAAATTTCTATGTATATTGGATATATATATATATATATATATATATATATATATATATATATTAAATTGTTTTTTCAGGACAGTGTAGTTTTTAGAGTTTTTCCTGGAACTTGCTTTGTAGACCAGGCTGGCCTCAAACTCAGAGATCCGCTTCCTGATCTACCTCCTGAGTGCTGGGATTAAAGGTGTGCACCATCACCGCCTGGTCATTGCATGCATTTTATGTGTGAGTGCTTTGTCTGCATGTATGTATGTTTGTGCACCACATGAGAGTCTGGTTCCAGTATTGGATCCCCTAGAACTGGAGTTCCAGGTAGTTGTAGGCCACCATGTGGGTGCTGGAAACCAAACATTTCCTCTGCAAGAGTAAGTGCTCTTAACCACTGAACCATCTCTTCAGCCACAGACACACCCTTTTAAACATTCTTGAATGTTCAAAATTCATTGTGTATGCTTGCATGGTGAATGTGTTCATGTCACTGCATATGTATAGAGATCAGAGAACAGCTTGGAGGAGTCAGTTTTTTCTTCTACTATATGGATTACAGATAGTTAGGAGCTACCTCCCATATGGGTGCTAGGAATCTAACTTGGGTACTCTGGAAGAGCAACCAGTGCTCTTAATTACTTAGCTATCTCTCCGAGCCCTTTCAGTATTTCTCCCCTCCAAGACAGGGTTTGGTTTTTCAAGACAGGGTTTCTCTGTATAGTTTTGGCTGTCCTCAGGCTAGGCTTGAACTCAGATCCATCTGTCTCTACCTTTCAATTGCTGAGACTAAAGGCCAGCACTTCCTTGCCTCATTGTGAGACAGGGCTTTGGTTTGCTTTGCTTATTTGTTTGTTTGTTTGCTTGTTTATGGGGGTGTGTTTTTGAGACAGAGTTTCTCTGTGGCTTTGGAGCCTGTCCTGAAACTAGCTCTTGTAGACCAGGCTGGTCTCAAACTCACAGAGATCCGCCTGCCTCTTCCTCCCGAGTGCTGGGATTAAAGGCCTGCACCACCACGACCCGGCGAGACAGGGCTTTTCTATGTAGCCCTGGCTGTCTTTGAACTCATAGAGATCCATCTGTCTCTGCCTTCGGAATGCTGATATAGGAGTGTGCCATCACTTGCTAGCCAATTTTTTTTAAGATTTATTTATTTATTATGTATACGACATTCTGCCTCCATGTATGCCCGCACGCCAGAAGAGGGTGCCTTTAATCCTAGTGCTCAGGTGGCAGAGGTAGAAGGATTTCTGTGAGTTTGAGGCCAGTTTGGTTTACAAGATCTAATTCCAAGACATCTAGGGCTATACAGAGAAACCGTGTCTTGAAAAACCGAGGGGGGAGATTTGGTTGAGTTTTATAAGCAGTATTCTTTTTTTTTTTACAACTGTAGCACATTCCTCTACAAGAGAGGATGCAGAAAATATTTTTAATAGTAGTGGTTGAGTAGAAGGTTTTTGGATCTATATCAATATCATAAAAGATTGCACCTGCTGGAAACACTGAAATTTGAAAAACTAAGGAGGCTTAAGTGATAAAGAATGCCAACATTTTGATGTAATGAAAAAAGACCCTGTTTTTATTCAGCTTTGTTTTTGACACATTTTTCCCCCTTTATCATGTTTTGTGATCCTCCTGCCTCAGCCTTCTTAAGCAACTACTACCAGCATGTGTCACAACAGCCAGTGACTGTTCTGGCATTAATTTTCATGGGTTTTGTTTTTGTTTTTTCTTCGTTTTTATTTTTTATTTAATATTTATTTATTTATTATGTATACAATATTCTGTCTGTATGTCTGCTGACCAGAAGAGGGCACCAGATGTCACTACAGATGGTTGTGAGCCACCATGTGGTTGCTGGGAATTGAACTCAGGACCTTTGGAAGAGCAGGAAATGCTCTTAATCACTGAGCCATCTCTCCAGCCCCCTTTTCTTCGTTTTTAAAGCATAGATTTTGTTTTTTTTTTTTTTTTTGAGACAGGATTTTTCTGTGTAACAGCCTTAGCTGTCCTGGAACTAGCTCTGTAGACCAGACTGGCCTCAACTCACAAAGATCCACCTGCCTCTGCCTCCTGAGTGCTGGAATTAAGGGCTTGCGCTACCACCTCCTGGCAAAACATGGATTTTTTTTTAAATCATGACTTATTTCTCTCCAAGTAATCATGCATTCTTCTCTTCAGAGTAAATTTTGCATTTTACTAATTTTTAGAATTGTTCATGCTATAGTAAGTGGTAACAAACCATTTTAACATTTCCCACAATCCTCTTCTAGAAGTCACTTGATTTTAGTTTTATCATTCTTTGTTCTCCAAATAAGATAAAATTATTCTCCTTTCAAAACATGCTAAAATTTTTTCCTCTTTTTTTTTAAATTTATTATGTATGTAGTGTTCTATTATGTATATAGTCTGTGTATGCATGCAGGCCAGGGCACCAGCTCTTATTACAGATGGTTGTGAGCCACCATGTGGTTGCTGGGAATTGAACTTAGGACCTCTGAAAGAACAGTAAGTGCTCTTAAGCTCTGAGCCATCTCTACAGCCTCTCTTGCTAATTTTTTGCCTGTGTAAATCATGTGTACTTTTCCTGCAAACATACCTCATACATACCGATACTTGATAGAGATAACTTTTTTAAAATATTAATTTATTTATTTGTTATGTATACAATGTTCTGTCTTTGTGTATGCCTGCAGGCCAGAAGAAGGCACCAGACATCATTACAGATGGTTGTGAGCCACCATGTGATTGCTGGGAATTGAACTTAGGACCTTTGGAAGAGCAGGCAATGCTCTTAACCGCTGAGCCATCTCTCCAGCCCCTAGAGATAACTTTTTATGAGTTGCTTTGAAAAAATGGTGACACTAGAGAGTTATGAGCCAAAAATGAATTCTTTATGCATCAATACTTAATATTGCATAATAAGATCCTGAGCACCTGTTAAGTGGTAGCACATTACAGGTCTCAGGTTTATTAACAGTGATCAGAACTGATGAATTTATCATCTCAGTTTGGTCAGTATACACTACATTGATAGCTTCAATGTTCTTTTTTAAACATCTTAGTATACATAAATCCGGAAGTACTTAAGAGAAATGAATTTTTCAGGATCAGGTAATTGGTAAGAGATGAGTAGATTTTTGGGGTTTTTTTGCAATTATTTCAATGCCCAATATATTTTTATATCATATCCATGGTTTTCTCCATTTACAAGTGTGTGTTTGAGAAATAGCATTTTATTGTTTAAATTGTTTTGACATTTAATTAATTTATTTCTTGAGACAGGATCTCTTTTAATCTAATCTTCTTGAATGTCCTGGAATTCACTATGTAGACCAGGTCAGCTTTGAACTCACAGGGATTTTTTTTATTTCTGCCTGCCCAGCGCTTGGGTTAAAGATGTATATTACCATGCCCAGCTTGTGTGTGTGTGTGTACATACGTATGTGCCTGCCTGCCTTCCTCCTTCTCTCTCTACCTACCTCCCTACTCAATTAAAACATACAGTGGGGTTTTTTTGAGACAGGGTTTCTCTCTGTAGCCCTGATGTGTTGGAACTCACTCTGTAGACTAGGCTGACCTCAAGTTTGCAGAGATCGCCTACTTTTGCTTCCTGAGTGCTAGGACTTAAAGGCATGTTGCCACCAACATATGATGTAATTTTGTATTTCTATCCACTGATTATTAGTATATTAATATCAATAATTTGTTTCATTTGTTTTTAGTTTGGGTATACAATATGACAGTAAAATATATGTTTGTGTGTGCCGGTAGTTATAATTGGATCTGTGTAGGTGTTGTTACATGTTCTGTCAAACTCAGGTGGTGAGGTGCTTAAAATTAAGTTTTGTTTTTTGAGATAGGGTTTTTCTGCATAGTGACTGTCCGGGAACTTGCTCTGTAAACCAGACTGGCCTCGAACTCGGATTTGCCTGTCTCTGCCTCTTCTTCCTTTTAAGGCATTGGCCACCACAGATCGCAGAGAGGCTCTTAAAATATTTCTATTTTCTAAGCCAGAAAATGGCATTGTAAAGCTTATATCCATGTACTTCTGTGCATGTTTTATTCTTTAAGTTCTTGGAATTGCTTATTCAAACCAGGTTTGTGTAATAGTCATGATTTGGACAATATGGGGAGTACAAAACATAGTCTGTAGAGATGAACAGACATAGACCATTTTTCTTAGGAATCTTAGAGTCCTTTTGAAATGATAACATTGATTTTTCAGAAATTAAAAAGTTAAAAGCACTTAACAGAATCTACTTTTTATTAAACAGAAAAACTGTAGAATATGTGGAATTTTAAAGAAGAGTTATTAGGATCAGAGATTTGGGGAAGCTTCTTGAAGAAACAAGTTTATAATGGGGAAAATAAAATGTAGAGCTGAAGTTTTGCAACTTATAACTTGAATGTCATTTAATTACAATACCTGGAATAAACTTGTGGAAAATTATAAGAAGCAAATTATTCATTAATTTTTAAGGAAACTCTTAGTCATTTAAAATCAGTGAACAAAACATTTTATTTTGTTTTATTAACTTATTTATAAAGAGAAATACCACCATCAGCAGCCAATGTTGGATCATTTGGTGTTGGAAGCAGTAGTACTTCATTAAGTGTAATGTGAGGATGGATCTTGAGAGTAGCAGAGGCGCTGGAGAAATGTTTCCTATTCCTTGTGTTTCTATTGTGTTTTTTTTTCTCTAGTGACTTTGTACTGGTTAGGAGACTAGGGTTATGGAAATTGTTAGCCACGGTATGAATTTCCTTTGATTGATGTTTACAATGGCAGGTAGTTGTTGGGAGTTTCTTTTTGGCCTTGTTTGCTTTTTTTTAATGCCGTGCCTGGTACCATGTTAAAGCAGATATTTAGTCATGGTGGTATGGAAAGAGAAAACAGATGACTGGTTTCTAGAATTCAAAGACTCTATTTTGTAATTCCAGAAATGTGCCACTATGTGAAATTGTAATATTACTACAATTCTGTTCCTTCATCCTGTCTCTTCCCTTCCTCCCTTCACCCTTTTTTTAAGTTTCATTTTTATTTAATGAGTATTTTGTCTGCATGCCCAAAAAGCCACTGTACCATCTCTCCAGCCCCAGACTCAATAGATGATACTTGGTGCCATACCAAGCATTGCTTCCCTCTCTTTGGATCCAGTATAAATGCATTCTCATGAGAAACATTTTTTGGGTGGTCACGAGATGGCTCAGTGACAATATGTGAGTCAGTCGATCCAGGATTGGTGGAAGGAGAGAATCCCATGTGTGATTCTCTACCTTCCACATACATACCATGGAAGTGGTCTTTTTCTGGCTTCCTCATTGCAAAAAGCCTCTCATGTAGTATATTGGTAATATTAAGACTTGTAGTTGTTTTTCTTAGTCTTTCTTTTGGTTCATTTTTCTGAGAGATGGTCTCATGTATGAGGCCAGGCTAATCTTGTACTTGCTGTGTCACTACATCTGGCTTTGAACTTCCAATGCTCCTGCCTCTATACTGATAAGTACAGGTCTGTACTACTGCATCCAGATCATGGAGAGCTAAGGGATTAAACCTGGAACTTTGTGTGTAACAGATAAGCACTCAGAAACCAAGTTAACTCCCCAGCCCCAATTGTCTGATTTATATTTTGAAGGTCCATTAAATGAACATATGAACTATAGGACGTAACATATACTCTGAAGAGAACTGTGATACTGATGAAATTTTATAATATGTGCTTTCAGTGAAATGTCTTCTTTTTTTTTTCATAGAGAATGGATCTTGGAGAATGCCTGAAAGTCCATGACCTGGCTCTAAGAGCAGATTATGAAATTGCATCCAAAGAACAGGACTTTTTCTTTGAACTTGATGTATGTGATTTTGCTTTCATGTTACATTGTCTCTTGCAGTAAAAGTATTTTGAACATGAATTAATGTCTCTTAGAAGGAAAGACTTAGGAAGATGTCTTTGTAATTAGATGACAGTTAATAGATGAATAAGGTACTGCCTCCCTCCACCCCCTATGTGCTCAAACTAGCCTCAAATTTACAGTGATCTAATTGCCTTTCCCTCCCAAGTGCTAGGATTAGACATGTGCTACCATGCCTAGGTTAAAAAGATTTTTTAAATCAGTTTATTTTTCCCAACAAAAGTAAAAATGTTTAAGAAAATAGTCGTTTCATCAAATCTAAGCCACCCATTTTTGTTGTATTCAAAGTCTTTGTAATGAAGTCATCTACTGAATTTTTTCATTATTACCTTTACTGTATTATAATAGATCACTAACTAGATGTCTCCAGTTCTGGGATGAAATTCAGGGCCCTATTCACATTAGGCAAGCACTGTATATTGCCAGGCTACACCTGCAGCCTTGGGATCATATTTTTAGTGTAAAATAATAAAAGAAATAGAAAATACTGCTTAGGCATCAGAGGTACCAATGTGATTTAATATAGTCGTTATATAGAAGCATTTCATGTATAAAAATAGAAAAATTTGAGGCTAAAGAGATAGCAGAGAACTCAAGTACACAACTTCCACCACTCAACATTTTGGCTCTCAAAGGATAATTCCAGTTTTAGGAGATCTAATGCCCTCTTCCTGATGTTTGCAGATACATTGTGTACACATGGTTCACATAGATACATGCAGGCAGAGCACTCATATGAAATAAATAGTTTAAAAAATAAAAATAGAGAAACTAAATTATATAAGATGTTTTAAAGAACACAACACCTTTCAAACTTGCATTTTTATGAAATACATGCACATAAGACAAAATAATACATTAGGTAATTTTATTTTGTTGAAAATAGCAGTAAATAAATCCTTGTGACTTTTTTGAACATCTAAGAACTTTTTCTTATGGACATGAGAATTATCTATAGAATATATTTAATACTGTCTGGGCATAATATACAAGAAACTGTTTGCTGTTGAACGTTGTGGTTGGATAATGAGGTTATTTTCAGTCTTTCTGCATTATTGGTGAAAATTATAGCTGAGCCAAAAGGTAATTTTATAGATAATGCTTAATTGCTCATTGTGACAGTATCAGCTATTTATTTTTGAGTAATACATTAGACTTTCCCTGGGTGGGCTACACAGTGTTGTTATAATGTCTAAATACTGCTTATAATACCAGTTTGAAAGATCTTTTCTGCTTTGACCCAAAAATAATTCTCACCTATGGTTTCGTCTCTGCTATATATTTTTAAGTTTTAGATTTATTTTATGTGTATGAATGCTGTGCTTGCGTGAGTGTGCCAGGCACATACATGGTATCTGTGGAGGCCAGAAGAGACAGCATCAGGTCTTCTGGGATTGGAGTTCCAGATAGCTGTGAGACACATGTGAATGTCGGGAACTAAACCGAGGTCTTCTACAAGAAAAGCAAGTGCTCTTGACTGCTGACCAGTCTCTCCCAGCCCCCATGAGTGATTCATTTTGTATACTTAAATCCTTTGTACATCTTGGATTTATTTTGCTGTAAGAAACAGGTAGCCGGGGCTGGAGAAATGGCTCAGAGGTCAAGAGCACACTGCTCTTCCAGAGGTCCTGAGTTCAATTCCCAACAACCATTTGGCGGCTCACAACCATCTTTAATGAGATCTGGTGCCCTCTTCTGACCAGCAAGCATACATACATACAGAACACTGCATAATAAATAAATAAATAAATAAATGAATGAATGAATAAATGAATCTTTTTTTTGAAGGAAGAAAAACATTAATTAAAAAAAAACAGGTAGCCAAAATACCTCCTTCATAGAACCAGCAGTATTTCTTGATAAGGTCATTGTTATTTTCACTTCTTTAGGATACTGTAATTTACTTCACGAAATGAAAGTAGATTTTTGCTATGATTTAAAAGGTGATAGTCACTCTGCCTGTGTTATTTTGTTGGAGTTCTTATTTGGCCAGTTAAGTTCAGTGCGTGCAGAATAAATTTCTATAATTATTTGATGTATGTACTAGTCTCTTTTCTTTTGCTATGATAAAATCACCAGGATCAAGGTAACTAATTTGGATGTGAAGTTCATCATCATAATGGCAGGGTGGGGTGGGGTAGAGGTGGCGAAGCGGGCTGGCATCAAGTGAGCTTATATCTTAAAAGACTAGCAGGAGGCAGAGAGAACTAACTGAGAATGGCCTTTGAAACCTCAATGCCTGACCCTAGTGGCATACTTCTTCCAACAAGGCCACACTTCTTAAACCTTTATGACCAGGATTACCAACTGGGGTCTGAGTCTTCAAGTGCTTGAGCATATGTAGGATATCCCTTCAAACCACCACAGTTAAACATTTAC
Organism: Microtus agrestis; assembly: GCA_902806775.1. Lineage (NCBI taxonomy): Eukaryota > Metazoa > Chordata > Mammalia > Rodentia > Cricetidae > Microtus > Microtus agrestis. The sequence goes on along the minus strand of CADCXT010003809.1, from coordinate 14,519 downwards.
TTTTAGTTTTCTCCCTTTCATTTTTGGAGAAATGAGTTTTGTAGCACTAATTGTCCTGGAATTCTGTAGACCTGCCTGGACTTAAACTCGGGGGTCTGCATGCCTTTGTCTTCCAAGTGCTGTGATTAAAGGTGTGTGCCACTATGCCTTGCTTTAAAGTTTACTTTTATTACTATTTAGCTATAAATATTAAATATACCTCAAACTAAATACAACTTTGTTAGATTTTTTTTCTGGAGTAGGCATTGTTAAATTTCTTAATGGTATATTTCATCTTTACTGTAAAAATTTGAAAACCACAGAATACAGACAGTTATCTAAATATTGAGAAATAACTCTTGTTGACATTATAATGGTCTTACATGGTGTGTGTGGGATGTGTGCATGCCTGTCATCAAAGATTAGCTTTCAGGAGTTGGTTCTTTTCTATCATGTATCCTGGAGATAGAACTCGGGTCATTAGGCTTAGTAGCAATCGAGTCATATTTATGACTCAACCATTTCTCTTTGGTTGGTTGTATTTTTGAGATACGATCTTGGCTGTATTGCTTTGGTTGACTTGACACATGCTATGTGACTCAAACTGGTCTTGAGCTTGTTATTCTGCTCCAGTCTTCTAAGTACTGAGATTACAGGGGTTCACTGCTATATTATTACTGGGTGTTTGTTTTTTGTTGTTGCTTTGTTTTTTGAGACAGGGTTTCTCTCTGTAGCTCTGGCTGCCCTGCAACTCATTCTGTAGACCAGGCTGGTCGCAAACTCAGAGATCTGCCTGCCTTTGCTTCCACCTCCCTGATGATGAGATTAAAGATATATGCTTCCTCTATGATAAAATTTTTAAGAATGGAATTATTTTTATTGTTCTGAGGTTTTATTTTTAAAAGGTTCTTTTCTCCAGACTTTATATTTAATTAATTTTTAATTTTTTTTTTATGTGCGTGGTTGTGTTGACTGCATGAATGTCTGTGAACCATCTCTGGGTACCATGTGTGTGTTCAGTGCCCCCAGAGGCCAGAAAAAGGTATCAGATCCTCTTAGAACTGGAGTTATAGACAGCTGTTAGCTGCCATATAAGTGCTGAGAATTGAACCATGGTCCTCTGGAAGAACAGTTAGTGCTCTTAACCACTGAGCCATCTCTCCAGCCAACTTAATTTATTTTTTTATAATTACTAGAAATCCAGGGCCTCACACATTCTAGCCATATGTTCTATTACTAACAGTTCTTCAACTTTGTGTTTTTCTTGTTTTAGGGTTGGGCTGCAGAGAGGAGTATAGCAGATTCAACCCAGTGCTTTCTACATAATAGGAAAGCACTTCTGTGCTTAGGGCTTCATTCCTTACCAAAAACACAGTGTTTAGTAAAAATATTTCTGGATAACATTGACTTTGTGGCAGTAATTGTTTTGTATTAAATTTTCTAGGCCATGGATCATCTGCAGTCCTTCATTGCAGATTGTGATCGAAGAACTGAAGTGTCTAAGAAAAGATTAGCAGAAACTCAAGAAGAGATAAGTGCTGAAGTGGCAGCAAAGGTAAGAATTTTAGTCATTTCATTAGTTCAGAGTATGCTTGTTTTTGTTTGTTTTATTTTGTTTTTGTTATTATTGTTCGAGATGCCTTTTTGCCTAGGCTGTTCTGGTGCTCACTTTGTAGACCAGACTAGCTTCAAACTCATAGAGACCTGCCTGCTTCTGCCTTTGCCTCCCAAATGCTGGGATTATAAAGTATAGTTTTAATTTTAAAATATATATTTAATTTTAATTTTATTCACTCCATTTTTAAAATATTTTCCCTCTTGTATATTTGAGACAGGGTCTCACTGTGTAGTCTGTGGCTGACTAGGAACTTACTATATGGTCAGGCTGCTGTTTAACTCAGAAATCTACCTGCCTCTGCCTCTGAGTACTAGGGTTAATAAAGGCATATGCCACTATGCTAGGCTCATTCCAACTTTTTGATTTTTCAATAATTAGATAGTAAACTTAAATATGGAATTCTCTGGAATTGTTTTTACTTACTCAAATGCTAACTAATATAGCAATCATATAACAAAATAACACTGATAATTATGTTTTATTCAGAATTGCCAGTCATGCATGCATTCATTTGTATGTAACAAATATATGTATAGTTCCTTCCTTCCTTCCTTCCTTCCTTCCTTCCTTCCTTCCTTCCTTCCTTCCTTCCTTCCTTCTTTCATTTATTTAGTTTTTGAGAGGATTTTTCTGTAGTCCCAGCTTGCCTGTAACTAGCTCTGTATACCATGCTGGCCTTGAACTCACAGAGAACTTCCTGTCTTTGCTTTTTTAGGTTTTGTGTATACAGTGTACAGCCTACTTGTATACCTACAGGCCAGAAGAGAGCGTCTCATTCATTACATATGGTTGTGAGCCACAATGTGGTTGCTGGGAATTGAACTCAGGACTTTTGGAAGAGCAACCAGTGCTCTTAACCGCTGAGCCATCTCTCCAGCTTCGTGAGTGAATCAGAACCCCTGAAACTGGAGTCAAATTTTGAACCACCTGATAGGGATGCAGGGTGCTGAACCTGGGTTCTCTTAAGTGTTGAAAGAGTTCTTAACCACTGAACTATCTATCCAGTTTCTTGATTCTTTTGTTATTAAAACACATAAGCTTGTGTAGCTACCTCCACAGTTGATAAGATACTGAAGTAGCAATGAAAATAATTTTATGGCTGGGGTCATCACGATATGAGAAACATATTGTGGCAATATTAGAAAGGTTGAGAACTACTGATATAAGGGAATCATGTATCTCACGCTTAAGCTGTCTACCAGTGGTTAGGTTCTACGGACCTGTATTGGTTATAACCTCGAACACAGAGACTCAAAATGTGTAATAGATCAGTTAGAGTAAACTTGATTGCACAGTACTCTTGTCTTAGCAGTCATGTCCTGGCACATGTTTTATAGTCAGCTGGAGGCTGCTGAAATATTCTTTGAGAGCTAAACTAATCATTTTCTTTTAGTAGTTGGAGAGGCAGAAGCATCATTCTCAGTTATGCCGTGATTTTCAAGCCTTTTCTTAGGACATGCTTGTTCTCCATTGCTACAGTAAAAGCAAATGTACGAGTAAGTTTAGAATCAAAGTACAGTTGTGAGTGCAGATGTAAGGAGGATTGAAGATCTTTGGTTAAATTATCAGTGTTAATTTAAAGAAAACATCACTTTGATAAAGAATAGTCATAAAAGAGTTGGGACCCTTGAAGAAAGGAATGTCTTGGATTTTGGACACTTTAAGAAGTAAATATTATTGGAATACTACTTTGTTAAGATCGAATGTTTCTTTTAAGTTAAACTTTTATTTATAAGTGTGGTGTTGTACTTGCGCTATATAATGAGTCCGAAATACATTGTTTTGCTCCTTTCGGTTTTTTTTAATGTTATGGTTCTTTTGTGTATGTGTGTGTGTTTTGCTTGTGAGTATGTCTGTGCATCATACACGGGCCTAGTGCCTGTGGAGGTCAAAATAAGGCATTGGGTTTCCTGGAAATGAAGTTATAAATGGTTGCTAGCTGCAATGTGGGTGCTGGGAATTGAACTCAGGTTCTCTAGAAGAGCAGTCAGTGATCTTAACTGCCGAGTCATCTTTTCAACCCTTCATTCTGTTTTTCTTTATTTTTTTAAAGATTTATTTATTTATTTATTATGTATACAGTACTGTTAGTATCCTGCATCTATGCCTGCTGGCCAGAAGAGGGCACCAAATCCCATCATAGATGGTAGTGAGCCACCATGTGGTTGCTGGGAATTGAACTCAGGACCTTTGGAAGAGCAAGCAGTGCTCTTAACCACTGAGCCATCTCTTCATTCATGATATTCTCTTTTGTTTTTTCCAGGCTGAACGTGTTCATGAGTTAAATGAAGAAATAGGTAAATTGTTGGCCAAAGTGGAACAACTAGGAGCTGAAGGAAATGTGGAAGAATCTCAAAAAGTCATGGATGAAGTGGAGAAAGCACGAGCAAAGAAAAGAGAAGCAGAGGTAAAATTTGTTTGTTTTGAAAGACTTAGAGATACCTTAGCACTACTGCACCCCCCTTCCTGGGAACTAGGCCTTTAGCATTAGAAGGCACCTTAGCACTACCGCACCCCCCTTCCTGGGAACCAGGGCCCCGGTAACCAACAACACATGCACAAGATCTTTGAGTACCTTCCATCTCCATTGTACGTCAAGACTCCTCCTTGTAACCATGACATTGATCAAGACTCCTCCCCTGGGAACCAAGGACCTAACAGCTACACTCGCACGTACTCAGTTCCTGAACAATTAACAATATACGTATGTTTTGGTTCGGTCCTCTGGGAAACGGGGTCAAAATGACCTCTTACCTCATCTGATCTGGCAATCAGAATAGTCAAAGAACAACCCCCCTTGCTTCTGTGGCCCCTTTAAAAGTAGACTGTACCTGCTATTCGGGGTCCCTCGGCTTCCCGAATGCTGGGGGACCCTGTCATGACAGAATTAATAAAATCCTCATGCTTTTGCATCGACTGTGGTGTGTGGTCTCTGGGGACGACTCCTTCTTGGTGTTTGGACGCTAGAGTCCAACAGTTTGTTTGTTTTTTTTTGGGGGTTGGTTCTGTTTTGAGACAAAGTGTTACTGTGAGAACCAGCCATCTTAGAAAGAGTTAAGTTCTTAATAGTGGTAAAATGTTAGTGTCTGTACTTCTTATAGAACATATATTTAACTGGAAATTATTCAAAATTTTATTAAAGGAAATTAAAACAATTCAGAAATGTTTAATTGCTATTATAATGTTGGGTTCTGTTTTAAAGTAGCTTTTGGAAAATTGGAGCCATTGCTATATTGAAGTTTATAACTCAAATGTAATCAAACCAATTACCCACATAAAACAAACACACCTTTAGACAATGTGCTACCTACCCTTTTCCTCAGTAGTTTTACTTACCTAACAGTATCATCTGCTTTTACCTTGGGGGCCTTCTCTGGTTCATATTTTATATAGGTAAAAATTCTAGCATCATGTAAACAAATTCTGTTGTGATTGGTATACCCCCTGATATGTAGAAACTCAGATATATTTTGTGGAGATTGTGGTATAGTCTTTTTCAGTAATTTCTATTGGACTTACAAACTGATGACATCTAGACTGCTTCCTGATGATCTCTGTCTTTTCAACTCTGGGCAGTAAGCTTTTTTTTTATAATTCTTAAATCTCAAATTTAAAATATTTTCATGCTTAGAAGTGCAGAGTTGCAGATGAAGTGATTCACACCTGCAATCCCAGCAGTTGAAAAGCAGAGTAAGAGGGTCATAGATTTGTAACCAATCTATCTATTGAGACCCCATCTTGAAATAAAGAAAAAGATGGCAAGATCTGTTGTGACAAGATTAAAAATGAAGCCCTATCATTCAAACTAATGTTGGGTACATACTGTTTTTACTTCTGTTCTGTTCTTGTACTCTGGTTCTTCATACCAGTGTGGAAAAACAGCAAAAGGAAGCAATTTTAGTAAGTTCTTTAGCATATTATATATCTGAATGTAAGAATTTAGTACAGGAAGGAGGATAAAAGGAAGAAGTCATCATTGTTCCTTATAGCACCTGTATAACACCCATATCATATGATGACCCTAAGACATTAAAGAAAATATTATCTGGAGGAAGAGAAAGGCCTATGACATTGAATGCACGTTAGTTATTTTCACATAATTCCTCTTTCTTGGAGTTTAACCGGGGGCTTCATGCAAGCAGGCAGGGTAAGCACTCAACCATTGAGCTTATATTCACACCCCGCCTTTTTTTTTTCAAGACAGGGTTTCTCTGTGTAGCCCTAGTTTTAGAACTGGGAGATTTGCCTGCTTCTGTGTTCCAAGTGCTGGGATTAAAGATGTGTGACCCCACTGTCTGTTTTATCCCCTTTTAAAATTTTCTTTTGAGACAGAACAGGACCTTGAAGCTGCTCAGTGTAGCCTTAAACTTATGATTTCCCCTGTCTTCATAGTTTGTGTAATTTCTGATAATAGCATTTCTCCCATTGTGAAGTGTTTTCCTTTTGTGATTAGTTAAGTACCTTATTTATACTTTGAAATTACCCCCCCTTAAAAAGTCTTAATTGTTTAATATATATGAGTGTTTTGCTTATATGTATATATATATATATATATATATATATATATATATATATATATATATATGTACTTTGTACATACCTGATGCTCATAGGCTGGAAGAAGGCAGTATACACTTTAGGGTTGGAGTTATGATAGTTGTAAGCTGCAATTTGACTACTAAGCATAGAACCTCTGAAGGGAGTAAGTAGCCAGTGCTCTTAACCACTAAGCCATCCTTTCTAATATTTTTAAATATATAGGTTATATTATCCATTGATGATTCATGTGTGTGTGTGTGTGTGTGCCTGTGTGTACATAAATACATATTCTCACGTGTGGGTCCATGTTCATGTATATACATATGTGAAAAACAGAGGATAACCCCAGGATCTGTTTGCCTTTTATTTTGAGACATAGTCTCTCAATGGCTTGAAATTTGCCTGGTAGGTAACCTGACTAGCCAGCCACTCAGTTCTAGAGATCTATCCACTTGTCTTTAATCTCCTCGTTATTGAGATTACAAGCACACACCACCATGTTGTCGTTTAGAGGAAAGGGCTTGTGTGGTGTGTAGATGAGCAGACAACTTCTAAGAATCAGTTTTTTTCTTCCACCTTGGGTTTTCTTTTACAATGTGGGCCTTAGGAATTGTACTTCAGTGATCAGGCTTAACAATAAGTGTCTTTACCCCCTAATCCATTTTTCCAGCTTTGCCTGGCAGCTTTTTGTTTTTTTAACTTTGGTTACAGGGATCAAACTCAGGTCTTAAGGCTTGTAAATTAAGCACTTACAATTGAGTTCTTAGCCCCTTCGTTGGTGATTTCTTCTTTGATCTTTTAATTGTCTTTTAAAGAACTCTGTACATTTTTATCCAGCTATTTTTATCAATATTATTCTAGCTAAAGCTACTTAGGCTTGGAAAATGTTCTTAACTGCCATAAACAAAAGAACAGAATCATCTTAGTAAACGAAAGGAGGATAGTGGATTGGCAAATTTACCAGTATGTATTGTTTATTGATGAACACCATGTCAGTGTTTGGCAACAACTCATCAGAATCCTGATGAATATTAACCTTTCATCTGTTGTCTTGGGGAGGGGGGTGAAGGATAGATGAATTTTTGATCTTCAACAGAGTTCTCTCTCAACGACTTTGAAAACATTTTGTGTGTATACATTATATTTTCTTACAGAACTTTTAAGGACATTTGTGTGATCATTGTTTTTCTTATTTTATTTAGGAAGTTTATCGGAATTCTATGCCAGCTTCCAGTTTCCAGCAGCAGAAACTTCGAGTCTGTGAAGTTTGTTCCGCATATTTAGGTCTTCATGATAATGACAGGCGACTTGCTGATCATTTTGGGGGTAAACTGCACCTGGGATTTATTGAAATAAGAGAGAAACTCGAAGAATTAAAGGTATATTGCATAAATTAATATTGCTTACTTTATCCTGGTTAACCTAGTTCTTTTACTCTGTATCTGTTTTCTTTTGGTTTCATTGACTAGGTCTTTGCTGTGTAGCTCTAGTTCATCTTGAACTACTGACAGTTCTCTTGTCTCAGCCTCCCTAGTATTGTAATTACAGTTAGTTTTTGAATAGTACTGTGCTGAGAAACACACAGTGACTAAAAAAAAAAAGATTTTATGTGTACATTGTTCTGTTTGATTGTTTGCCTGCGTGCCAGAAGAGGCATTGGATCTTATTGTAGATGGTATTGAGCCACCATGTGGTTGTTGGGAATTGAACTCTGGACCTCTGGAAGAACAATCCTTTCTTCAGCCTATAGTTATGAGTTTTGTTTTGTTTTTTTTTTTTTTTTTAATATTTATTTATTATGCATACAGTTTTCTGTCTGTGTGTATGTCTGCAGGCCAGAAGAGGGCACCAGATCTCATTACAGATGGTTGTGAGCCACCATGTGGTTGCCGGGAATTGAACTCAGGACATTTGCAAGAGCAGGCAGTGCTCTTAACCACTGAGCCATCTCTCCAGCCCTTGTTTTTTTTTCAATGTTAACTAAGGAATGATGGGGGACAGACTAAACTCAATGGTAGCATCCTTGCCTTTTATGCTTGGAAAAAGACAAATCATGATGAAATAAAGTTTTAACATGTTTTTCACAATTCTGGAAAGCTAAGAAGTCTAATAATTGTACATGACAAAATTTTAAATTGTGTTAGTAGTATTATATGAGAAACCAGATAGAGTTTAAAGTAAGCATAATTAAGGATTTGTCCAGTAAATTTACAACTGGTTTTTAAATTATTCATTTTAAAGAGAGTTGCAGCTGAGAAGCAGGAGAAAAGGAACCAGGAACGTCTGAAATGAAGAGAAGAGAGGGAGAGAGAAGAACGGGAAAAACTGAGGAGGTGTGTTTGGGTCAGAAATAGTACATGTGTTTGAAACTCAGTCTCTAGCCTAAAGGGTATATGACTTGAAGGTGCTATTAAACTGGTTCTGGGCATAGAAATTTAGAGATTTTTGCCTTTAAAGAATGTTGTTGCCATGCAAGCTGGGCATGATATTACTCAATCCCAGAAGATGGAAAATGGAAGACAAAAACCAGTTCCCAAAAGTTGTTCTCTGACCTCTAAGAGCATGCCATGGCATACTGTGTCACATGGGGTTGTGCAAAATAAATTAAAATTAATAATTAAAAACAAAACAATTGGAAATATTAAGTGGCGTGAATATAGAATGAGGCAGTCAAACACATTTATCAAAGGTTTAGAAAAAAGTCAGAAGCATAGTGGGGCTGGACTGTGGTTGATGCACACCTTTAATCCCAGTACTTGGTGCAGGGTGGGGGGTGGGGGGGTGGGGGGGGCGGATAGGCAGGTGATCTCTGAGTTTGAGACCAACCTGTTCTACATAGTGAGTTCTAGGACAGCCAAGGCTACACAGAGGTACACTATCTCAGAATACAAAAATAAAAGCAAAACAAAATTACCTTGCAAGACCATTTTAATAGGAATGATACAGATTCAGTAGCTTGTATTTATCTAAAATGTTTTAACTAGAAATGTTTCAAAATTTGGAGTGTCTGAATTGGGGTATATATGAGTAGACAAACCTCACCTGTTTAGCATCTCTAATTTAAAATCTGAAATGATCCAGAAATTCTAGTATTTGAGTGTCATGTCTGAATTTCACATTTTCATGCTAGGAGTGTTCAGCCTTTATAGTTCTTAGCTAGTCAACTGAGCTAGTATGATTTCCTTCAAGATTGTAGAAAAGCAAATAAGGAATGTTTCGTGTCTTCAGGGTGAATGAGTTACAGTAAAACCTCTTGCTACCCATTGATTATTTTTCCCCCATACTGGGCTAGATTTGTACCTTCTTAGCACAGAACTGTGGCCTTTCTTTTTTTTGGTGGTGATGGTGGTCTTGGGACTTGAGCCCAGGGGTGGTATATGCTAGGCAAACACTCTAATATACCACCTTTTATACTTTTTGAATAAGGATTTAGGAGATTTTGGGGGTTTTGTTGTTGTTTTTTTTTATGTTAAACTGTTACTGTTTTCTCAGTTGTAGGAGCCATAAGTTACTATTTTGTTTTGGTTTGGTTTTTGTCTTTTGTATTGTTTTTTTCAAGACAGGGTTTCTCTGTATAGTCCTAGCTGTCCTGGAACTTGCTCTGTCTTCCCCTTCACCACCACGTCCAGTGGAGCCATAAATTATAAAAATTCATTAACTTGATATAGCAAGTCTGCTTATAGTAACTCATTAATTTAGTATTTTCATATTTAGAGTGTTTGAACATCCTTTTAGTCATTGTTGCCCATTAACATGTTCATAACTTTAAGCATTTTATAATAGACTGTCATACCACAAAGAAATTTACCCTTTCATTACCATGTACATTGCTCGTGTACATGGCAGGCACACATGTGTACCCTGCTTAGGTGGAGGTAAGGACTTTTCACCATGAGAGCCGAACTCAGGCCACCAGGCTTTTATGGCAATGCCTTTTCACTAAGCCATTTCATTGGCTTTTGCTGGTAGTCTTTTTATTTTAAGAATAGACCAGAACAATGCTATGTTGTTGTCATCTGTTTTGAGAAATCTTTTGTCTCTTGCTCTTTTTCTTACTGCCTCACCTCTTCCCCATTTCTAATCCCCTGTGTTTTACATTTAACAAATTTTATTTCAGGACTTGCTTCTTTGTTTTTAGTGTATGCTGAGGTTGTACTCCCTTATCTCCCCAGTTTTCTCTGTTAATGGGGATGTGTCAGTATCTTTATGTGTTTGTGTGTGCGCGCGCGCTGCGGCAGGGAATTGGGGGGCGGGGGACATGAAAGTCCGAGGACTGTTTTTTGGAATTGATTCGTCTTTCACCTTATTAAGGCAAGGTCTCTTGCTTCTGCGTTTTTATCTGCTGTTTTACTTTTATTATAGTGACATGGTCTCTGTATCCCTAGCTGTCCTGAACTTTTGTAGAATAGGCTAGCCTTGAACTTACAGAGATCCGCCTGTCTCTTAAAAGCATGCATACCACCATATCTAGATTACTTGATTGTTGATTCTAGGTCTTGTGTAACCCGGGCCAACTTCTTGAGTGCGTAGATTTCAAGTACTTTGTCACTATGCTTAATCCTAGGCTGTTTTTTCTAGGGATATTGTTCAAAATTGCATTATTTAGAATAGTGTAGATAAGCATTATATATAGTGTAGAATAGTATAGATAAGCATTTTACATAGTGTTGGAATTCACAATTTAAGATTCGACTGATATAGTCAAATGACCTCTTTTTTTGTTGTTTGTTTGAGAAAGGGTTTCTCTGTGTAGTCCTGACTGTCTGCCAACTTACTCTGTACACCAGGCTGGCTTCAAATTTACAGAGATCCTCCTGCCTCTGCCTTCAAAGTGTGGGATTAAAGGCCATGTGCCACCAACACCCAACTACCTCACATTTTTATAGGATTGTAGTATTTGTAGATGGTGAGAAAGTTGGTCACTTAGTAACTCTTTTTTTTTAATTTCAAAGTATATCCCCATTGAAGAAATATTTAGCTAGGCATGGTGGTGCATACTTGCAATCCCAGCACAAAGGAATCTAAAGTAGAAAGGACCTGCAGCCTTGCTGCTAGTTTAGGCTATGTAGAATTTGGTTACATAGTGGGTCTTCATTCAAAAAAAAAAAGAAAAGAAAGAAACAACAAAGCAGGTTGGGTGGTTCATATCTATAATCTTAGCATTCAGTAGAATACCTATTTCAAAGCCAACCCGGCCTGCTGCAAAGTTGAAACAGTTTTTTTTAAATGCTGTGGAATTGAGGAAGTACTGTAAATATGTTCATAAGACAGAGTATAAAATAGTATAACATTATACAAGCTGGTTTTTAATTGCTCCTGATATAATCATTTACTAAAAATAAAAATGTATGTCACTTACTAGCTATGTGTTTATATATCAGGCTATGTGTTTAGAATTTGCCTTCGTTTATCTAATCTGTGTTAGTTAGGTTTTTACTGCTGTTTGAAGATTCTTGAGGAAGCAGTTTAAAAGGAGAAAGATGTGTTTTGCTTGTAGACTCAGAAGTTTGAGCACTTAGTTTGCTCGCTCCATTGTTGTGGGCCTGTCATTAAGGCCCACACCATAGAGACTGAAAGACACAAAGGGTCATGGTAGAAAAAAGCTACTTCCTGCAAGATAGGCAAGCACAGTAAGCTGACATGAGCGATTCAGACTTAAGATGCTCCCTTCAAAGAACCTACTCCTTTGAACTAGGTCTCATATACTGGTTTCTATAACAGCAGAACCATCAAATTAAGAATCTTTTATTTGGGACTGGAGATATGGCTTAAGGATGCTTGCTGCTATTTCAAAAGACTGAGTTCAGTTCCCAACAGCCACATTGAGTAGTTCACAACTGCTTGTGACTCCCAACTCCATGGGATCCAACACCTTCTGTCTTCCACAGCTATCTACATACACATATTTTAAATATTGTCTTTAGGTTTTATATCCATTGTTGGGTAAGAGCCTTTATGATTGAGTTGGCCTTTGATGATTAGATAATACCAGTTGGTGACTAGATCATTAGCACATTAACTTTTGAGGGACATTGCATAGCCAGTGACATTTATATTGCTATTCCTGTCTTTCAAATGATAGATTAAACCAAGGGAGGATATATAACTTTCTCCTGGTTGCACAGACAGCATGGATAGAATCATAGTTAATATAGCTCAAAGCATACTTTAAAATATGCTTGTCATTATATATACACTCACACTACAAAATAAACCCTGCAGTGTTAGAAAATAGAATTGTTTATTGAGTGCTAACACTGCTGGGAAATGTCAAGGGTTGTTATATAAGGTGATAATCTGGGGTTGGATCATTTGGAAGGTAGAGAGATGGTTTGCTGGTTTAAACATATTTAAACTCACATATTTCCATTTCTGGGGATCCAGCCTCTTCTGACCTTAGACACTCACATGGGTTACATACATACATGCAGACAAATACGCACTTTTTTTAAAAAATGAAGGAATATAATCATTTTGGGATTGGACAGATGCTTAGTGATTAACAACATGCACTTCTCTTCCAGAGGACCTGAGTCCAGTTGCCAGCATACACGTTGGGCAGTTAACAATTTCCTGTGACTCAGGCGCCACAATATCCAATGCTTCTAGCTCCTGAGTCATGCATAACCAGGCTTACATGTACACATACACACTTAAAAATATTATTTTCCGGGCTGGAGAGATGATGGCCCAGCAGTTAAGAGTTAAGAGCACTGACTGTTCTTCCAGAGGCCCGGAATTCAATTCCCAGCAACCACATGGTGGCCCACACTGTCTATAATGGGATACAGCGACCTCTGTTTAGCAGAGGACTATGCAGGCAGAGCACTCAATATACATAAATAAAAATAAATTATTTTCTTTTTTAAGGAACATAATTCATGTTAATGGACAAAGATGTAAAGTTGAGTTCCTTTTCTTGGGCCTGTAGTATGAGGTTGTAGGTTCAAAATGGGCATTTTAGATCATGAGACATTTTTCTTTGTTCCCAGAAGACAAAAGCACAGTGATAGTGTGAAAGCTATAGAAAAATAGGTGTGTGTGTGTGTGTACTTTTTTTAAATTGTTATTTGTTTGTTTCTGTTGTTGTTCTAGTCTAGAAAACAGTTTCTGGAGAATTGCTTTTGTGATAAGCACACAGTTTCAGTCTCCAGAAGAATGTTCTTTTCTAAGTCAAGTGTCTAGTTGAAGGAACTGCTGTGACAAGGTAGAGAATTCTATAGAGTTGTTTTTTTTCTTTTTGCTGGGGGTAGACTCCAACGAATAAGTACATGCTTTGCTTTTATAGAAGTAAATGTCAGAGGCCGGGTGGTGGTGACACAGGCCCTTAATCCCAGCACTCAGGAGGCAGAGGGGGTGAACCCCTGTGAGTTCAAGAGCTAGTTCCAGGATAGGCTCCAAAGCTACAGAGAAACCCTGTCTCGAGCTCCCCCCCGCCGCCAAAAAAAAAAGAAGTAAATGTCAGAACTCAAGGAAAATATCATTTACAAGTACAATGTACCAGTTTAAAAGTTTATATAGTCACTTTTCTAAAAGTAGATAATTCTTTTTTTAGGTCCCGCTCACATAGCAAGAATCCCAAAAGGTAGGTACCATAGAAGATGGATAAAATAGTGAAGCTGTATTTTTCAAATGTATGTTCTTTGGATTTTATATCTCTTAACCTTGAATGACAATAAATTATTATTGACTGAGCTGGGCAGTGGTGGAACACACCTTTAATCCCAGCACTTGGTAGTCAAACCTGTCTTGAAAAAAAGAAAAGAAAAGTTATTACTGACTTATTCTTTTATAGTTCAGGTTTGAGCTGTTTCTTTAAAAATCTTTTGGAAGTTCAGAAAATATATGATAGGATTTTTTAAAATTTTATTTTATATGCATTGCTGTTTTGCCTGCTTGTATGTCTGGGTGAGAGAGTCAGATCTTGGCGTTAGAGGCAGTTGTGAACTTCCATGTGGTTGCTGTGGTTGAACCAGGGTCCTCTGGAATTTCAGCCATTGTTCTTTCCTGCTGAGCCATCTTTCTAGCCCAGAATTCATTCATTCATTCATTCATTCATTCATTTCTTTTATAGCAGGGTTTTTCTATAACTATCCCAAGTCCTGGAACTAGCTCTTGTAGACCAGGCTGGCCTCAAACTCACCGAAATCCACCTACCTTTGCCTTCTGAGTACTGGGATTAAAGGCTTGCATTGCTACTGCCCGGCAGTTTGAAAAAAATAAATCAATTTGAGTGGTCCATTTAAGAAACAATATCCTAACATACCTGTTGGAAATACAAATAGGCTAGCCAAGCTGGGGATTTTGTTGTTGATAATTGTGTGGGTTTTCTTTCGTTTGGGTTTTTGAGACTGTATCCATGTTGGCTCCAGTTTGTCTTCTG
>CADCXT010003808.1:0-40296 GCA_902806775.1 Microtus agrestis | reverse complement strand
TTGTGACTACAAGCCCGCTTTCTCATTTTTGTTTCATGAGTAAATGAAATTCTCATAGATGACAGTTTTTTACTCTTTTTTTTTTTTTTTTTTATTTTATTTTTCTCCATTAACAGCTTCAACTGGGTGTGGGGCAACAGAATCATTCCCAGCACAACCATGGGTGTGGGGTTCCCCGCAGTCTCCCCAGGGCGATGGTTCCTGCAATGATCTCTAGGGGGAAACGGCTCCCAACAGATCCCCTCCACCCTCCCATACAAAGGCAGGCAGCTATCACATGGAGAGCACCAGTCAGAGTCAACCATGGTGTCAGACCAAAGGAGAAGGGACTGACACAAGGAGAGACCCTCCTCTCGAGTGGTGAAGCAATCCACCTCTCCTGGGAACAGAGGGGTGCCCGATGACTCCTAGGTCGAGTGGGGACCAGGCCTATTTTCTTCCCCCCTTACCCGTCCTAGGGTTCCCAGGGCCCTGCCTTAGGTTGGGGGATTATCCTGCCATAAGTCGCCCGTCCTTGGAGCTCCTCAAATAAAAGGCATCTAGCAGGATTAAAGTAAGCAGATCACAGGGCACCCTGTCTTAGGCCATGTGGAGAGCGCCCTCATACCTGTACCATGCCATGTTGAGCCGGTTTCTACAACCTCTGTATGGTGTGCTATTCAGGCGAGGATCCACACTAACTCCCGTCATTGGGCCCCTGCGTCTATCATTAATGAAAAGACTGTGAGGAGCTCCTCAAACAAAAGATATAATGATATAATTTTGGCACCAATAACTCCATCTCCAGACAAGAAGAAAGGGCTTTTTCCCAACCCAGTATTCACCTTTCAGTCTGGCCTATGGTATGTCCTCCTTCCTAAGTGCCTACTCCACATAAAGTTACGTGTGCTGCCTGCCAAAAATTAGGGCAGTGTAAAAGGGATCAAAATCTAAAATTTTTAACATATGCATTAAACCCAAACATTTTACAGCATGTGTCAAACTTTTCCCAACATCTATAAGCAGTTACAAATATCATTAGAACAGTTTCAGTAGGAGTACAATGACATACATTGAAGTTATCAAATACCACCAGTTCCAGTCTCTGAGCAACAGTGACAGGAACCCCCAATTTTCCCCCTTCTTAAGTGAAGAGAGGTTAATATTTTAATTAAAATGAGTTCTGTGTCCCAAAGTTTAAAGCCGTCTGATGTTTAGTCTGCAACTCAGCTCCAAAGCAGACCAGAGTTCAAGCTGCAGAAGCAGTTTAACATTTGTGCTCCAGGACAGGTGGGGGAACCTGGGTGAGGCGAGCTGGATTCAGCTACATGAAGCATGTCCTGGCACTTATGTCCGCCGGGTCTACCTGGACTCTGGAGGCAGGATGACACCCTGCAGAGTGGTGTAGCTGGTTTTGTTAGCAGGCACTTCTTTCCTTGGGGGCAGGGAAGACCGGACCAAGGACCTCTCCTCAATCATCTCTGGAAGTCTGGAACTCCTCTGTGTCCACAGCCTCGACATCACATCCAGATTTATTTTCTTTCTGTGAAAAAAGAACAAACACATCCTCGACCCCAAATATATATACAGGTCGGGTTTTTTAATAATGCATTGCAAAGGCTTTTTCACCTTGTCTTATCAAAGGTAAGCTTGGTGTCATCAAGCCAGATCCGTTTGCATCAGGATCTGCTGGCAACTTTTATGAGTTGCTTTGAAGGAGCCTTGTTATGCTCCATAATTTTTATTATTGTTAGCCATATATGCAGTTCCTCCATTGGAAGAGTCATTTGTAGAATTTAGCATAAAATCTTTTAAGGGATTTTTTGCTATAACATTAGCAAGATACAGGTGCATAAATAGTAGTTTCTTACTCTCTTGACACTTATGTTGCTTCCAAGGCTTGACTCTTGGATGAACATGGAGTACAGACACTATTAAGGTTTTGACTATACATACAAAGTGGGATTGCTAGATCATCTGGTAGTTCTAATTTATTTAAAGATTTGCTTACATATTTTAAAATTACGTGTTCATATGTGTGTCTGTGCATATGAGTGAAGGCTACAGTCCAAAGAGGGTGTCAGTCACTCTGTAGCTAGAGTTGCAGTTGTTTGTGAGTCACCCAGTGTGGGTGCTGGGCATCGAAGTTGGTAAGAACATTGTGCACTCTTAGCCACTGAGTCATCTCTCCAGTCCTCCTATTTTTAGTTCTTGAGAAAGCTCTGTGTTGTTTTCCATAATACCTATACTAATTTATATTCTCACAAACCAATACAAGATCAACAACAACAAAATAGTCACTGTAGAGCCCCGCCATGACAAGTTCAATAGAGACCTAAATTTCATTTTACCCTAATGCAACACCTGATTCCAAGAAAGACCACTCAGGCACCACCCAGGAACAGATCATCCAAGAGAAAATACCTAACATTCAACAGCCCCCATGCACCCATTCCTCTTTCACCAGGACACCCCCATGAGTGAAATAACTAATTAAAGCCTGCTGCATTAGACAGAAATTAAAAAAAAAAAAGCCTTGAGAAAAAAATTGAGAACTTCACATTGAAAAGGTAGGAAAACAATTAGTAGTCACACGGATAGGGCCCTGCTTCAGTTAGGGAGCTAGGGGGGCAGCTCCCACTCTGGAATAAATAAAACCTTGGTGAACCTGAACCAGATCTACAAGGAGGAATGGAGAAGTGAGGGCCAAAAACAAACCGAGAACCCAAACTCCAGGAGGAAACTACCTCAGTGGAGCACTTGGTCTGAATTCCCTGTGACTTACACCAAGACAATGTGAGCACACAGCCTTTGAGCTGCCCTAGCCTCTGGAAACAAAACATGAGTTCTCCCGTTTTCCTAGCCAGCCCAGTGCACATGGTACCAGCAAATGCCTCTGAGTCCTGTGGGAAATTAAAAGCTTATTTTCAGGGTCTGAGTTATTTCTGAAAGACCCTCCCAATACTGTCCTATGTTTTCTGTCTTATTATTTTTATTCATCTTTATATTCCTTACATTTATTTCTTCCCAGAGAGCTTTGTGGTTTTGTTTTGTTTGTGGAGACAGAGTGCCAAGAAGCCAAGACTACCCTTGAACTCCTGAAGCTGCCGCTTTAGCCTCCCAGGGTCATGATTATAGTCATGAGGCTCCTGCCTGGCTGACTTACAGTAGTGGATCTTCCCTCTCCTTCTCTCCAAAAACATTAATGGAATTTGTGCTTTTATCCCTTTTCCTAGAATAATCTAAGCTTTCATACAGAAGACCTGGGTATCCCCAAACCAATATCCAGGTGTGTAAGATCTAAACACTTTGTGATAGAGGCAACATGGCAGACAGTCAAAGCATTCTGTGCACTTGCCTGAGACTGGATTGCTTCTACTTGTTAAGGATTAGTTTTCTTTTGACACTTGCAACAAAGTTGTTTGAAGTAAACCTAAAGAAAATTGGCCTTGCTAATACAAACTGATATATGCATTAAAAATTTTAAGGGCCATTTTCACCAATTCCTTTTTTCTAATATCTGGTGCTGACTCAGAAATAACATGGCTAGCCAAGACTGTGGCTCCTATGGTCTCTTGGAACCGATTTTTTAAAAAATGGCTGGTTTTTCATCAGCTAGCTGTGTAATCTCTTGAAGTTTGTCAAAATTAACTACTTTTTCTGAGACTAGTTCCATACCCCTAAGGAGGCAAAGAACCATGATGTCCCGCCTCTGTCAGCTCTTTGGCCCGGTTGGTAATCCCAGTGTGGTTCTGTGGCCAGCCCGGCCACTTCCCCCATAGAGACTGTACTGTCTACCAAACGAGTCTGGTCTGCATATTGTCTCAGTGCTTCCTGAATTCTACCTGGCTCCTCAGGAGTGAGAGTAGAAGCTTGGATGACCTAGTAGTCATGCCAGGCTAGATCATAGGTCTGGGACAGTTAAAAAACTCTTTAATATAAGCAGAAGGATTAGTAGAAAAGGAACACAGCCACTTTTTTATCTGAGAGATATCTGGAAGAGAAAAGGGAATATGGACTTTTATTGCGCCATTGACTCCCACCCCTTCCTGAAGAGGGCAGAGAAGGGCAGAGGGTGGGATCTGGTATAGGAGAAGACTGGGGAGGATTCAGAGGGGCTAACTCAGTGTGAAGAGGGGATCCAAGGATTGGAAGTTGTGGTAGGAGGGGGAGAGAGGGAAGAAGTGGGGTAAGGAAGAAGTTGACCTTGAACTTCCGGTTCGGCTAGAAAGGGGGTAAGTGAGGGTGGGGAAGGAGAGAAACGTCGAGAACATTGCTCACAGAAGAGGGTGGGTAGTGAGGGTTTGAGGGAGTGGGGGAGGGGCCAGTGCCTCTGGTTCCATGATCCAGCTGGAATTATCAGGGTCCCAATTTCCAGTAGACCGGGAATTTGGAGGTGCCGCAGTCCTAGCATCCCAGAACAGTGCTGCAAGACACTGGCTACTGAGGGAGGGCCAGGAGTGCAGAGCCCCAAAGCCATGGATGGTGGAGAGCTCTGTCTATTTGTCAAAGTGACATTTTCTAGGTCTTGAAGGATGGTAAGCTCAAGGCTTCCCTCTGGTGGCCAATGTGTCCCATTATCAAGATGTTATGGAGGCCAAATCTTAGTGCATAGGGAAATTAGCCAGTAGGGACAGATTGTATCAGACAGTCCCAATTTATAAAGATTTTATAAGAGGCATTACAGGGAGTATAGCGGATTTGGCTTCGAATTGCAAGCTCCCATTTTAAAAGTCTATGCCCAACTGTGTGGCTCAAGACTATTACAGCTCATCTGCCCAGATAGCTCTTAGGCCAGAATGGGTCTGTGAAGATTGAGTGCTAAGTGTCCCTAAACAAACAAAATTCACCTCAGTGAAAGTCTGTTTTCACCGCTAGGATCAGGCTCTAGGTGCCGACTGTGTCTTCAACAAAACCCCGGTAATCAACAAAAGTAAACATGAACGGGTGTCCCAAAACCCTATACTCTGTACAAGAAAAAGGGACTCACCAGGACACAGCCGCTATAGTCCAGGATCCGGTTTTAGCCTGGCATGGATTTCTTTGCTTCTGGCCACCTTGATCTCAAACTCTGAATGTAACCCTAAAAAACACTTCACCTAATTTTCGTCTTTAGTCTTTTTCTGAATTTTGGTGATCCCTTTAAATGAATCACACTGATTCTTAGCTTATTCAAATCTCTAGACAACGGCTGCCAACGTCAGTTTCTACCTCAGTTTACCAAACTGTTTTCATGATTGTAATGCAATATTTCTAAGTTAATTTCCATCTTCAGAATTATATAGTTGAGGGGGGTGGTGTTCAGTGGTATAGCACAAACTTAACACATATGAGGGCTTGAGTTCAATCCCCAATACCAAAAAGGAGAAGAAGGAACTAGTTCTCAATTTAAGGGTCCTTGGATCTTAAATCTGGGACAAATGGCTGAGGCGCCTATTTAACATATCAAAGCCGACCTGGCTGCCAGGTTGTCCAGCATCCTTCAGTCCCTATGTGCTCCATGTTGCCCCACCCAACCCTACCCTGAAAGTTTCCCTCTCTCCCTTTCCCCCTTTCCTCACACAGCCCAGCTCAGTCGGCTGGTCATGTACACCCTGGACTCTGTCATATGCATCTGGCTGTTTGGCTGTTCTCTCCCTCAGATCTACAATAAACCTTCTTCTCCACATACCTAGGTGCAATCGTGTTCTCCTTTTATTTCTGAGTGGCTCCTAGTAGGTCAAACACTGCAATGATGGCAATATACCCAAAGGTGTATAGGTAATTAACTCAATGGCTTGAGAGAGAAAATACAAAACTGAACTGTTCTGGAATTGGATGTGGATCTAGGAGGTGAATAACCAATTCCCCCACATACTCAACAACCTAATGGGTGGGCACTGTCCCTAAAGTTACAATTTCTTTTTTTTCTTCTTTTCTTTTTTTTTATATTTTGATCATATTCTTTTATTTATTTATTTATTTTTATTGGAAAAAAAAGAAATTTCTGCCTCCTCCCCGCCTCCCATTTCCCTCCCCCTCCTCCCCCTCTCCCTCCTCCTCCTCCCCTCCCCCTCCTCCTCCCCCTCTCTTTCCAGCCCGAAGAGCAGTCAGGGTTCCCTGCCCTGTGGAAAGTCCAAAGTCCTCCCCCCTCCATCCTGGTCTAGGAAGGTGAACATCCAAACTGGGTAGGCTCCCACAAAGCCAGAACATGAAGTAGGATCAAAACCCGGTGCCATTGTTCTTGACTTCTCAGCAGCCCTCATTGTCCGCCAAATTCAGAGAGTCCGGTTTTATCCCATGCTTTTTCCGTCACAGTCCAGCTGGCCTTGGTGAGCTCCCAATGGATCAGCCCCACTGTCTTCGTGGGTGGGTGACCTCCCTGATCATATTCTCCTTCCTTCCGCTCCTCATTGGAACATTAGAGCTCAGTCCGGTGCTCCAGTGTGGGTCTCTGTCTCTATCTCTATTCATCGCCAGATGAAGGTTCTATGGTGATATGCAAGATATTCATCAGTATGGCTATAGGATAGGGTCATTTCAGGTTCCCTATCCTCAGCTGCCCCAGGGACTAACTGGGGACATCGCCCTGGGCACCTGGGAGCCCCTCTAGGTCCAAGTCTCCTGCCAACCCTAAGATGACTCCCTTAATTAAGATGTGTGCTTCCCTGCTCCCCTAACCAACCTTCCTTTATCCCAATCATCCCGTTGCCCCAAGTTCCCCCCAACCTCCCCTTCTCACATTTCTCTCCCCTTCTCCCCTTACTCCCCTCCCACCACACCCTCAAGATCCCAATTTTTTGCCCGGCAATCTTGTCTACTTCCCATAACCAGGAGGATAGCTATATGTTTTTCTTTGGGTTCACCTTCTTATTTAGTTTCTTTAGGATATCAAATTATAGACTCACTGAGCTTTGTTTATCTCTAGAAACCAATTATGAGTGAGTACATCCCATGTTCATCTTTTTGGGTCTGGGTTACCTCACTCAGGATAGTGTTTTCTATTTCCATCCATTTGCATGCAAAATTCACAAAATCATTGTTTTTTACCGCTGAGTAGTATTCTAATGTGTATATATTCCACACTTTCTTCATCTGACCCATATCTATCACCATGCACAAAACTCAAGTCCAAATGGATCAGAGACCTCAACATCAATCTGAACACACTGAACCTGATAGAAGAGAAAGTGGGAAGTACCCTACAACAGATGGGCACAGGTGATCGCTTCCTAGGTATAACCCCAGCAGCACAGTCATTAAGGGCAACATTGAATAAATGGGACCTACTGAAACTGAGAAGCTTCTGTAAAGCAAAGGACACTGTCACTAAGACAAAAAGGCAACCCACTGACTGGGAGAAGATCTTCACCAACCCCACAACAGACAAAGGTCTGATCTCCAAAATATATAAAGAACTCAAGAAACTAGGCTTTAAAATGTTAATTAACCCAATTAAAAAATGGGGCACTGATCTGAAGAGAGAATTCTCAACAGAAGTTCAAATGGCCAAAAGACACCTAAGGTCATGCTCATCAGCCTCCTTAGCGATCAGGGAAATGCAAATCAAAACAACATTGAGATATCATCTTACACCTGTCAGAATGGCTAAAATCAAAGACACCAATGATAGCCTATTGGAGAGGCTGTGGAGAAAGGGGTACCCTCATCCATTGCTGGTGGGAATGCAAACTTGTGCAACCACTTTGGAAAGCAGTGTGGCGGTTTCTCAGGAAATTCGGGATCAACCTACCCATGGACCCAGCAATGCCACTCTTGGGAATATACCCACGAGATGCCCGATCATATGACAAGGACATTTGTTCAACTATGTTCATAGCAGCATTATTTGTAATAGCTAAAGTTACAATTTCTGACACAATCCGACCTCCTTTACTATCTTGAAGTGTAGAGGAGTTGATGAGTCTACACTCAATTACACCGCAATTCCTCATCACAGGCTTTCCTTATGTCCAGCGCAATTCTGCAATGGTCTTTAGCAATGGCACTGTAAAGCAGAGACAAGCAACCCACTTAAAATCACTGCAGCAGCTCCCAGCCTCACCCGGGGCCATACACTGGACTCGCGCTCCATACCAGTAGATACTTTTACTTCCCCTTCTAGAAAACCAGGAAGGATGGGAGGGCAGAGGTAAAGGCAAACTTCCAGCATCCAGGGGGGCGCTGGGTGATGTCATCGGATCTGCACCCACAGGCCACAGGCACAAATCCTTGTGAAGCTGACTGCTGCAGCCCAGCAGGGGGTGACAAAAGACCATTATGGATGCTACTTGAGCTGATTTTGGAACCCAGGGTGGGGCCTTGCTGGGGCTAGCTAGCATCCCCTCTGTACCAAGAAACAGGTTAGGTTTTTGATCTCACACTTCCTCTTAGATTGTTTTATAGATCATTAAATTCTTCTGCATTTTTCTGTTTGGTTTGGTGCTTGTAAGAATAAACGTTTCTCTTTGGGAATTTAAATTACCAATAATTGGTTTACCTGGTAAGTGAAGCCACCAGTGGTGCCACTGCCACCTGAACGTTCTTTGCTCTGCTGTCTCAGCATTTTCTTTTGTGAACCACAGAGCAGGCTTAAGTCCCTATGAAAGTGACATCATTGAGAAAAAGTGTAGCTGAGATATTGGAGGGTTTGCGGAATAGGAAGACCAAGGGTAGAGAGCAAAAGGTGAAGAGCAAGTAAGAAAATGATCAGTAATGTCCCGGCAGACGGAGAAACTGAAGTAAATAATGAATTGGCAAATCAAATGGCTTTGTTTTATGCTGAGGCCACCCCTATGCTGAAAACCTTGAGCGAGGCATCAAAGAAATTTGTATCAGAGAATAAAAACTTATCAATAGGCTGGGCGATGGTGGCGCATGCCTTTAATCCCAGCACTCGGGAGGCAGAGGCAGGCAGATCTCTGTGAGTTCGAGACCAGCCTAGTCTACAGAGCTAGTTCCAGGACAGGCTCCAAAGCTACAGAGAAACCCTGTCTTGAAAAAAAAAACAAAACAAAAAAACAAAACAAAAAAAAACTTATCAATAAAAACAACACGGATTGTTTAAGCCCCGTGCCAAGTATATGCAGAGTCATGCTAGAGACACCAGAATACAGAAGCAGATTTATCAATGAAGAGACAGTACCGTTCTGCTTGAGGGTAATGGTGGGTATCATAATATTCTATGACCATGTCCATCCAGGGGGAACATTTGCCAAAACTTCCAAAACTGATATGAAAGGTTGTTTCAAAGTTCTTAAGAACGTCTTCTCAGGGCTCCCAGGTACAGACAGCAAAATACTTGAATGAAGAGACTACCTCCACAGAAATCAGGTCTGTGCTGCTCTAAGAGCTGTGCAGGAAGACCAAGGGTAGAGAGCAAAAGGTGCAGATGGGGCAGTGTTCTCCAGTGACCAAGAATACAATCTTTAGTGATTGCCATTAAATCTGCTCATGCTTGGTTTCTTTCTTTTCTGTTCCTCTTCCCACTTTTTAATCATGTCCTTGTTCTTAAGACTTCTTTTCTGTGCCAAAATCAGTAAAGTTATAATTCGAAAGGGATTTTTGTCTAAGGCAGCTAGTTATGCATTGTATTGAGGTCTCTACTGAGGAAAGTTTTGTGACTTGAACTAAACATTTGAAAATGTGAATTTTTAAAGTAGTATTTAATATTGCCTCTCCTGAATGGCAAAACGGCCTATTCTGCTATTCAAAACCCTCATGAATTTATTTTCTAACTGCTGCTTTTTCATGTCCAGCCAAATGAATTGTTTTAGTTAATTGTGTTGTACAAATGGTACCCAACCCAAACATTTTTTTTAAATTACTAAGATTTTTTTAAAGGTTTAAGTTGACATTTTGACTTCTTTTGGTAAGGATTTATATTGTGTGTTTAACCTTTATTAACTAATACTAAAAAACTGTGATATGTGCATAGAATATTATATATGTATGTTCATGTTTAAGAATGGCTGTCGATAAAATAAAAATCAGGTTTCCTTTTTATAAAAAGTAAAAGAAAAGGAAAGTATATATAAGAGCAATAAAGTAGAGTTTTCCCAAGACACTGTCCTGGAGTTCTCATCTTTCTTGAGTTTTTTTTTATGACGATTAATTCAACTTTGTGTCAAAATTATACAAATCTCCCCCTAAATTTAGATTTGAAACACTCCAGATTATATTGAATGTGAAGTTGAAATGCCAAGTTTATGATATCTTCAGAATTGTCTCTGCCCTCTTCCAACTGAATACTACTAATAATTATATAATTAAAAATAATCAATAATACCTATTTTGCCTAATATGCCTACCTGACTAACTTTTCACAGGGATGTTAACAGTCTCATACTTTACCACCCATGTTCAAGTCTCAACAAACCCAATTATAGTCAGAAAGGAAGCAGCCCGAGTTAAAATACCAGCATCCCACAGACTAAAGGATTCAATAAACAAATGCCCTTTCTACAGCCTCCTCAATTATGCAAGTCTTCCATTTTTCTGTAGTTTCACTCAAGGTCATTGTCTAAGTTAGGGTTACTACAGTTGTGATGGAACACCATAACCATAGCTACTTGGGAAGGAAAGGGTTTATTCAGATTATGCTTCCACATCATAGTTCATCATCAAAGGAATTCAGGACAGGAACTCAGACAAGGCAGGAACCTGGAGCTGGGAGCTGACACCAAGGCCAAAAAGGGGTGCTGCTTACTGGCTGGTCAGTATAATAATCATCAAGGAAACTTGGCTCTCTGCTAGAAGTGTTCTATAGTTTTGCATACGAAGACTGTAGGGGACCTCAAAGTCAGCTCAAGACCTCCTCCCAAGACCAAGTTCTCAGCACAAAGGAGATTTTCCCTAGAGGGACAAAGGGCAGGGAACAAGAGACAAAGACAGGAGATAGAGGACAAGGGAGAAAGGGAAGGAACAAGGGAGAGGGAGAAGGGACAAAGGACTACCTCAGTATAGAGAGGAGACACACATGTCCCATAGGAAAATGGCAGTTTATAAGGGTAAAAAGGGAAACCCTGTGTTAGGATGAGGTGTTTAGTTTTAATTGAGCATGTTAATTAGGTGAGCCATAGGTGGCTTTTGTTTGATGGACTTCAATACTTTGATAGCTGGACCTTGATGGTCAGTCCCAGAAGGAGGAAGCATCCAAATAAAGGAATGGACCTTGGTGTCTGACTTTAGGAATGTAATCTTAACAGTATTTAGTATGGGAGAGGGAATGGTGGAAGGGCAAGGCCTGCAGAGCCACATTTGCCATGCTCAAGCTGGCTAGGATCTCTTCAAAAACTGTACAGAGTTGTGGTTGATTAAAGTAGTAAAGCTACTGAGAGGGCTTCAATAGCTAACATACTGTAATCTACCAAACAAAAGCTAGCTCAATTCCATTCCCTTTGAAAACAGTGCTTTCTAAAGACCTCACAGTCCTAAAGAATTTACTCCAGGCAGCTTACTCTCTCTGAAATTCATCTAAGCAGTGTCTAGGACTACTCCAGTCTTATTTCTTAATAAAACAAAAGCTCATGGCAAAGAACTGGATACTGGTTTGGAAAATTTGCTGACTGCAGACCTGGAAGGATCCTGGATTCTGATGGGAGTTAGGCTGAAAGCTTATGCAGGACAGAGTTGGCCAAGAGAAAGGGGATAATCCTTTGAAATCCTTTCAGCCATATGCGTTTAAATACCTGTGCCATGTCTTGATCTTATAGAACTATGCCTTTAATCAATTACCATGGAGCAATTTTTAATCTTGGTAGTTTACTGTTCTCAACAGAGAGTTCAAAAGCAAATACTCAGAAGGGTGGCATTTTACTTGTTCAAAACTCTTTACAGTATGTTTTAAAATTTAATCCTTAAAGACTTAGTCCTTGTTTTTATAGTGTAGTAGTTGTAAATTTAAATGCTTTGAAAGAGGGAACATTAAGCTAGAAAAATTTTCTACAATGAGTCATACAGTTATTATCTAAAGCTGTGCTCTGAGAAACAGTACAAAGTAGTGTGCAACTGTGCCCTTAGGCCCACAGCTGTGCTTTAAAGCCAGCAGGCAGCTGCTGGGAGCCTCTTTACCATAGCCCATGTAAGAAATTGTGGGAACCCACCACGCAACTCAGCCTATGGCAGTTGGCAGCTGGCTCCATTTCTTGGGCTGTTGTCCAGAGATGTGTCTCTGTACCATGGCCAACATGAGAGACTAGGAAGCCCAGTGTGGCTTGTTTCTTTTTCCTTAGAATATTTTTAAGCTTTTTTTTAGATTCTTATGTGAATCCATGCCAGATGGAGGTTTCTCTCCATCCACCAGTTTCCAAAGAACCACTCTGAGGTTTAATATTAATTATAAACTGGCCTATTAGCTCAGGTTTATTATCAACTTGCTCTTTTAAATTAATTTCTATTATTCTATATTTTACCAAAGGCACACGGCTTGTTACCTCACATCTTTTCTGGCAGCTGCTGGCGTCTCCCCAACTTTGTATTCTTCCTCCCTCTATCTCTGTTTGATTTCTTCCTTGCTATATTCTTCCTGCCATTGGCCAAAGTACCTTCTTTATTAACCAATATTAATAAAACATTCACATCATACAGAGAGGCATCCCACATCAGACCGACTCTGGCCTTAAACTCAGAGATGTTTCTGTCTCTGCCTCCTGAGTACTGGAATCAAAGTTGGTACTCATTTACCTTTACCATAACACTGTTTGGGAACATGTATAGTTCTTTTTCTTCAGAAGATAGTATTCCTCTATGGAAACTGACTTGGTGAAGTTAAATCAAGTAAAGTATTTATCCAACCTCAAATATAAGATGTTCTTGTTCAAACTCAGACCTACCAGGTTTAAAACACCTTTCTAGTGCTGTCCATTTAACTTGCTTGTCTTTGTGTTTCTAGTATGGATACAGTATGTGTTTATGAGATTTTTTTATACTACTGTTGATCTCCATTGGTGAAATAAGTTAGCAGGGCAAAGGCCAAGGAACCGTCTGATGACATCTACTAAAGTCATTCTGAGAACAGCAAATAGAGGGATCTAGAAGGAAAAAGAAGACATTTAGCATACATACATTGCGACTGAGTAGTGGAGTACTACGCAGTACATGAGACGCCATTTACAACTTCCACAAATTAACTCCAAATTGACCTTACACCTAAATGTCAAATGTCAAGTGCAGAACTTCTAGAAGGTACTAAAACTAGGCCTCTCTGAGTTTGGCAACCTCCTTAGGCTTTGGGAGGTTTCTCTAAGGCCGTAATGTATAGAGCAATTACAGAGCTCTGTCTCTAATCTCTGGAATATGCTGGGGAGAGCTGGTAGAGATGGTAAAGGCCCTTTTCCAGGGCCTTTGGAAAAGGTTTGTTTCAGATCCTCAGAAGCCAGGACTTTTCACAGAAGGGCAGAAACTGTGGCTATCAGTTCCAACATTACTGTGGACTTTGTTTATAATGTTCTTGAGTTACACAATGTTCCTCATATGCAACATGGTCTAATTAGCCTCTTTCTGAATTTGTATACTTCCTTTTAAAACTGAACCCATTCATTGATTTACATTAGCAAGAGACTTGCTGTTGAATTTGATGTCAATCTCCAGTCAATCTGGGATAGGTTAGTGTTTAGATTAGCAGCCAGTGCTGGGAATGCTGTGCAGTCTACCTTCTGCTCACCTGTGATGTAGAAGGGTAGAATTGATAATAGAATTAATAATTCTATTCTCTAATTAAATTCTATATCTAATAATTCTATTATCTGATAGAATTGATAATTCTATTATCTAATTGATAATAGAACTAATGGTATAAGGATTTGCCAGTTCTTAGGAGACATTAAGTCACACAAGTAGAATTTAAGTAAGGAAGGACTGCATCCCAAATCCCCAAAGATAAGTACTATGCTAACCATGCCTGTTAGCGATTAGTATCATGAGATGAAAATGTTTGTTTATCAGGGTTAATCAGCCGTTAAGGCATATTCCTATAACAAATGAGACAACCCTGATTTACAACCAGCCAAAAGACCCACTTCCCCATCAAAGACCTCTAACCTGCTGCTTAAGGGTCACAAACCTGTGTGCCGTGAAAGTATAATAATTCTAAAACAGCTACATTTTTCAGCTTTTAGAAAAGCGTTTTAGAGTCAATTCCCCCTCTACTGATTGAGGTGAACTTGAATCCTGTCTGAAACCCCACATGCCATTGCCTTTGCTATCCTCCTGGCTAACTGCCATAAATTTTTGGATTACAAGTATGCTGCACTAAAGAATTCTAAAATTACCAGTTTGAGTCGTATAGTGGACTGTCCATTGCATTAACAGTAAAAGTATTTGCATGTGGAGCATGGGTTCTCCCTTCAGACCAGAAGAGTAGGAACAGTGTACTGTCTACACTGCAGAGGAAAGCAGACTGGACAATAGCTAGATCATAGACTGAAGTTTAAGGCCATGGGATTCAGGGGTTTCCATAACAAAGAAGAACCTGATGGGGCACAGTGAGTGACTTTCTGTGTGATTTTCCATCATACATTAATTCCTTCCATTTTAATGAAGACAGACACCGGTGGGCGTACAGTTTGGGAGGAGAGCTTGAACTACTAAGTATTTAGTTTCCAATCAGTGAACTCTCCCATGCAGATATGTGCAATCCTGGTTGACACAGTTAAGTCAGCTCAGATGTTTGAGACACAGGCCATTGGCCGTAACTCCATACATCAGCTTACAGCACTCAGCAGCTATCATTTTACATAGGACAAAGTCATGCGTTCTCTTACTAATGGCATTCTTCCTACCAGGGAAGTACCTACTCTGTTTCAAAGTCTGTACAACTAAGTGCTCAACTATTTTTTTCATTTTAAGAAGTCAATTATTGGTTATCATTTTTTAGACTTCATTTTCTTCAAAGGCATTACTGCTGTAATCTCTTTTTTTCTATTTTCCAATGTTTCCCAGGTTTTCAATTTAATTCCATTTTAAGTGCTGTTTATTTATTCATCTTTTTTTTTTTTGGCCAGGGACAGAAGAGACAGCTTTATTGTAGAAACGCAGGGCCAGCAGGTTTAAAATAGGGACAGACTTTCAAGTGCACACCAATCCAGACTCCCCTGTTCATATCCGAACCCCTCTCCAGTTTCTCACGTGTTTGTCCTCTGCAGCAGTCACTTCCTTAGGGTCTCAGACACATGCCATCACAGAACCTGGTGGGTCATGACTCATTTTGGGGGACCTATCACAGGACTGGCCTAAAACCATCAGAAAGTACAGATATTTATATTATAATTCATAACAATAGCAAAAATATAGTTATGATATAGCAGTGAAAGTAATTAACTGCTATTCAATGCTAAGGTAGTTTGATAGCATACAGTTTTCATTTTTGTTTGTTTGTTTATTTTTTTAATACAAGGTTTGTCTGTTGCCGGGCGGTGGTGGCGCACGCCTTTAATCCCAGCACTCAGGAGGCAGAGGCAGGCGGATCTCTGTGAGTTCGAGACCAGCCTGGTCTACAAGAGCTAGTTCCAGGACAGGCTCCAAAACCACAGAGAAACCCTGTCTCAAAAAACCAAAAAAAAAAAAAAGAAAAGAAAAAAAGAAATACTCGTATATTTCCTACACATACCTACCTTGTCCAGAAAAAAAGAAACATCTTCCCTTAACCCTTTGTATTGCTAATGAGCTTATCTATAAATGGTTTGAAATAGGAAGACACTGAATACTTCTGTTGTACAAATGTATGGAATATTTTATAATGCAGTGACCTATGATGAGGTACATATCGACTTCACTTGGGAAGAATGGACTTTGCTGGATTCTTCCCAGAGGAGTCTCTATGAAGATGTGATGTTGGAAACCTACAGAAACCTCACTAATATAGGTAAGACTGAATTATATTTCATGTTTTAAAATAAGGGGCAATTGTTCATTGGTAACTGGTGCTCTTTTGTAATATGATTGAGAAAGAAGAAGAATGAGATAAATAAATCAGGCATGGTTGTAAGGTTCACTGCAAATGGTAAGTATGTTTTTTTACACCTTTCAATATATAACATACATTTTCTGGCACTATATTTTAGAATACAGTTGGGAAGACCATAATATTGAAGAATATTGTCAAAGTTCTAGAAAGCATGAAAGGTAATTTTCATGTGTAATCTGATAGAATTGTACCTCTGAAGAATTTGTAATGCATCCTGTAAGCTTTAAACAAAAGCAACAGTGTAAACAATGAAGTGTATTGATGGTTTTTAAATTCTCACAAAATCATATACCTTAATTTCAGATAAGTGAACTGCATTTGCAAGCCATTTTTTAAGAAGGAAGACAAGGAAGCAGTCTTAACCTATATTACCATTTGAATCATAATATGATGAGAGCTATACTATAGAATTATCAATCCATTTATTTTATACTATTTATATTATAAAATATATACATATTGAAAAGTTGATAAGTACATCTCTAAAACTCTATTATACTAATAGTCTATAGAAAAGGTAGTTTAGCCGGGCAGTGGTGGCGCACGCCTTTAATCCCAGCACTCGGGAGGCAGAGGCAGGCGGATCTCTGTGAGTTCGAGACCAGCCTGGTCTACAGAGCGAGTTCCAGGACAGGCTCCAAAGCCACAGAGAAACCCTGTCTCAAAAAACCAAAAAAAAAAAAAAAAAAAAAAAAAAAGAAAAGAAAAGGTAGTTTAACTCATATACTTGTGACTGTGCAAAGTTTAGTGAGGGGGCAGTTAAAGTCAACAGTCAAGGGGCAGCTGTTGTGGAGAGGCCTTAATCCAGATACCACAAGTCTATGAAGATAGAAAGTCAAACTGTGTGAACTCAATGTGGAAACTTTATATTTGTTACTTTTCCTTTATTAGGTATATAATATGTTACTCTAGGTACAAGCTACATGAGCATAGGGATGTGAAAATATATAACATATTTTCTCAGAACAATTAGAAGATATGTAGCAGTCCCCATGTTGAATATACTTGTTGAATTTGATGTACAAGTATATAAGTAATTGGTTTTCTAGCCTCATTGTTAATATATTAGCAAGCTCACATTTCAGAAAAGCATCATGAGTAAGTACTTCTGTTTGTCGTAGTTCACTTAGCAAATGTAATATCACTCACAGTATAGGAAACTTTATGAATGCAACAAGGGTGGTAAAGCTCTGAGATTTTTTCAGTTCTCGTCTGGACTCACAATGTGGAAATAATCTCTCTCTCTCCTGTTATAGGACCAGCTACATAAGTCTCACCTGCCTAACACCTTTTAATAGCAGCCAACCCACAGGATTTTTGAAAAAAATATTTTTCTGCCCTCCTGAGGGACTATATTAGCATATACTGTTACAGAACATTGATGTTGTTTGTAGCATTATCACCTGAAATTTCCCCTCTGCAGCTAGTCAAAACCATTCCAGAGACTATAATACATCTAATTTACACTGTTTAGACTATAACAATATTAAATGAATCATCCTTGAATTCACTGACAAGAAAGGAGTTAGGATAAAAAATTTGCATTAAAGTTGCCAGAGTAGAAAAAAATGCAAATGTATGAATGAGTAGTAAGACAATATTAGGACCAAAAAAAAGGAGAAAATATTATTGGTACAAGAGAATTTGAATCATGAATCCTTGCTTCAATGTATGGCCTTAAATTAGCCTTACTACCTTGGATGGGGGATGTGGAGAAATTGTAGCTCGCATGGTGAATTTGGAAAGTAGTTGTTAAATATTATCAGGGAGGAAAGTTTTGAGTGATAAAACTTAAAGTCTATTCTGTGGTCTACAGAAGATACATTTCAAGATCACAGAATTATTAACAATTTCTCTGAGGATTAGTATGAATACAGAGCTCTGAATCTCACTTTAAGAAAATAACCTCTCCATTTGATTTACAAACCCAAATCACTGGAATCAGATGTTTTCATTTTTCAGGTCTTCTTAGATAAAATAAACATTACTCAGATACTTGAGTTAGATCACATCAAAATATGGAAAAGAAAAATGAAACAAAAAAACCCAAAACAAACGAATAGAGTAGACAAGCTAGAGGTAGCCCCCAGCTCCTTGTAGAAAGAATAAATAGGGGAAATTAGGCTTTTTAAGTTATAATCAAAAACACTCTCAGGTTTAGTAAAAGAATTCTGTAAACAATCTAATGGGAAATGGGATGTATTCAGAAAGAATGTCTAGGATTTAAGGGCATGCAGCTTAGGCTTTGGTCCATTGTGCTGAGATAAGATCGGAAAAGAATAATAAAGAAAAGGTTTCTGGGTTGGAAGGCATAAAACAGGTATCTTAGCAGTGAAGGTCTGCAAGCAACTACATTAGTCAGAGGGGCTTCTGGGGCATATTACAGCATATCTCACCCAGGAGACAGTCCTCCCATCTTACTATGTTTCACATGCAACATGTTTATTTT
This sequence comes from Microtus agrestis, assembly GCA_902806775.1. NCBI lineage: Eukaryota > Metazoa > Chordata > Mammalia > Rodentia > Cricetidae > Microtus > Microtus agrestis. The sequence goes on along the minus strand of CADCXT010003808.1, from coordinate 21,925 downwards.
CTTCCTCTGGAGTCACGCTGCTCTGATCAGGATGTAAAATTTGATTTTCTCCTACTCATAGGCTTCTTTAGTTGTGCCACTGAACCTCTCTGGAGTTCTTGTCAGAAGGTATTATGAACTGCATGACGCTTTTGTCAAGGAGATTACTGGCGATCGATCACAATATTTTAAAATCCATGGAGTGATAATTTGATGCTTCTTTCTTCTTTAAAAAGTTAAGTGTTAACAAGAACACATGGTATTATATCCAAAGCATAGTTAAGCAGGAATCCAGTCTTTTATAGCTGTCAAACCTGCTAATTTTTTTTTTTTTTTTTTTTTTTTTGCCATCCAATGTGTCCCAGGCTTTATTTATTATTTAAGAACAAAATGAGTGACAGGCTCACGATCAAAATAGCATCACTGAACTTCATCTTCCCCACCCTTTTTGTGCTTGCGACCCTTCCTCAGTAAAGGAGCTTCACCCCAAAGCTGTGGTGGTTCCAGTTTCTATCTACCTCTCTCCCCCTCGCCTCAGCTCCACCTCATCCCCAGGCAGGGCTGAGGCCTCAGTTTGAATGCATGGGAGAGCCCAGAGCAGCGACGGGAACAGTAGGAAAGGCCTCGCCCTCAGGAAACGGGACTGCAGAGTAGAGTGTGGTAAAGTGGGGGCTCCCATAGCTTGGGGCACCAAAATTGGGCCCTAGGGGTAGAGAAAAAGATACACCCCCCTTCCCCCCGGGAAAGGGGACCCGGCAGCCTCATACTCTTCTCGTTGGGAATAATCAGCGCTTGATCGTTTGCCCTTCTGGCGACGGTTACAGAACCACACTCGGACCACATCCTTCTCCAGGCCGAGCTGCTTGGCGATAATGCTTAATCTGCTGTAGGGTGGGCTTCGGGCACTGCAGAGACACGCTCTCCAGGTTCCCCTTCACGCTGTTCTCAATGCTCGTCCGCTTTCTCTTTCCAGCCTGCACCTAGGGTCTCCGCTTTGCATAGCTCCTGAAGGTTCTTGTTGTTGTCGGCTTCCTCTACCCACTTCTCCAGCAGGGGGCGCAGCTTGCACATGTTCTTGAAGCTGAGCTGCAACGCTTCAAAGCAGCAGATGGTGTTCTGGCTGAACACTTTTCCAAAGAGAACACCCAGGGTGAGCCCCACGATCGGCCTGGGTGTACCCCAAGGTGATCCTCTTCTGCTTCAGCACCTTGGCATACTGCTCTAGCTCCTTCTGCAGATCTTTCATGTACTGGGACTCCTCGGGACTTGGTTCCACCTTCTCCAACTTCACGCACCTGGACAGTGCCGGGCTCAGGGGAGGACCCCTCCGAGTTGCTCTTGGCTCCTGCCTGATTCTCAGGCTGCGAAGTCTCCAGGCCAACTTGGGGCACTAGGCCCAGTCCAACCTGAGGTCCACAGTATGCCATCCCTCCACAGAATTCATAAGGCGGGGGACAAGGGGAGATCCCCAACACCTCTGAGCCTGGCCCAACAACCCCTGGCCCGATTCCAGGCCCACCTGGAGGCCCTTGGAAGCTTATCCAAGTCCAAGGGTCCACCCAGCCGGGCTTCAGCCCTCCAGACCCATCACCCCCACCAGGTGGGGGTGAGAAGGCGAAGTCTGAAGCCAGGTGTCCAGCCATAGGGAAGGCGGGCACCCCAGGCCGGGAGCCTGACGGAAGGAGTGCTCACCTAGGGATGGCTTAAACCTCTCTCCCTCCAAACCTGTTATTTTTTAACTAGATACCTGGAAATTGTGGTGAAAACACACTGTAAATTAGCTATCTAGCAATTTCAGTAAAAAGACACATTAAAGAATACATTTTTCTTAAAATAACATCCAATTGTTTTAAAAACCTTCATGTAATAATTTCTCATTTATACTTGAAATGTTTCCATACCCCAATATTAAGTCTCTCTGTAGATGCAATAAATCAGATCAAGCTGAATTAAAAGTCTAGGGTTAATGTGCAAAGCAGCTCCTGGGTGGCCTCAGTGAGGAAGTAGAATACCACAAGGGGTAACCACGAGGCAGGTGGGTTATTGCATCATAAGTATTGTAGGCACGGTCCTGTGCTTGTCAGGGGAGGAATTGACCCTTGATAGGCTTTCTGAAGGGGCGGGGTCTGGAATGGGAGGAATGAGGCTGGGTGGAGCTTTCACATAAACATCCCAGAGTTCTTGGGTATATGGGTACACATTCAAGTCTGACTAATTCCTGCAGGCATGGGACAACATGGGGAAGGGGTAGATAGGAGTCTGTGGACCCAGGCTTATCAGGTGGTACGAGTGGAAAAGCAGCTAATTGTCATCCTAGAGACCTTAGGCATCTGTTCCTTAAGGAGGGTAAGAAGAAAGGCTGGTAAGGAAATAATAGATTATCACCAGCCCTATGAACTGGGCTAGCCATGGGAAGAAAGAAGACTGGCAGAAAGAATGGAACAGATGGGATGGAGAGATGGCTCAGAGGTTCTTCCAGAGGTCCTGAGTTCAATTCCCAGCAACCACATGGTGGCTCGCAACCATCTGATCTGGTGCCCTCTTCTGGCCTGCAGGGATGCATGCAGACAGAACACTGAATACATAATAAACTAATAAATAAAAAATAAAAATAAATAAAAAAGAATGGAACAGATAAGTACCCTGGTTGTACAAAAGAGACAAGGCTGAAAGAGTGAGACATGAGAGTAGATGTGCTCCTTATTGGGACATGTTTGGAAAACTAGGTCCCAGTTGCTCCATAGGTGTCTGCTCTAGTGTGGAAAGGTGGTACCAGCACTGATGTCCCAGGAGCTTGGGAGCGGGAGGTAGCATGCCAAATAGATGGATGATGTGTTCTTCAGAAGTACCTGAGGCATCATATCTCCTACTTCAACAGAGGTGGTGAATACATCCATCCTCTAAAGGTGTTAATAAAAGTTAACAGATAATGGTGCCTTTATTAGTGGTCTTGTGGCTGAGATCAACCTACCATTACTTGCCTGGTTAGCATCCACGAAGATGATGCTGAGAGCTGATGTATCTGGAGGGCCCCCTGTAGCAAGAGGAGTGAACCTACAAAATGTGCTTGAAAATAGGTAGCGTCAAAGAGGGGCTCTGGAGACTGTTTCCAACAGACCAGATTTCTTGATACAGTAGCAGAACATGTCCCAGGAACCTGCAGGTATCTTTAAAACAACTGGGATAGGTTTACACCTTGTTGTCAAAGCAAAAGGCTTTGGATTAAAAAGTATGAACATTTTTCCTAGGGCATGGTTTTAGCCAGATGAAACAAACATTTAAGTCTAAATTCATTGACTTTAGGTAGGAGAGGTAGTGAGTGAGTGGAGGAGGATGAAACTGAACATACCTATAGGGTTCTATTCCCTCTCTTATCCTAACCTGTGTTTTAAAGCTAGGACCAGTAAAATCAGCAGAAAGTTAAGCACTCCAGAAAACTGTTTGCAGTCATGGCCCTATCAGTTCATCAGGACTGCATTTTCAGTGCTAAAACTGTAAAACTCTGAAGTTATATCTGAAACATGTTTATCCCCTACAACAAAGCCTGTGAATGAGGAACACCTGTCTGTACTCTTAAGAGGAAATGACTAATGAACCAAGAGCTACCAAGCTGGTTGTAGCCTTGAGGGGGTGTGGGTCAGGGGAAAGCTGCTAAACTGGTAAGGCTATCAGTATCCTACTCATCCAATGCCATCAGATCTGAGAAGGATAAGCATAAGTGAGACAGATTTCCAACTACCTAGGAAGTCCCAAATTTCTCCGTGGTTATTGTGGGACCAAAGATCCAGAAGCAGTAACTGTTTTTAGATGCCGAGTTCAGAAGATCTGACAGACATTCCTGTGGGTAGGAATTTGGGGAGAGTGACCTACTTGACTTAACAAAACAGAGCAATGGATCCTCCAATGTACTGTTGTGGAGTCTTGACAGGGTCCTGTCCTTGGTTTAAAGATTAAGCAGTTTCTTGCTTCATAGCTGGTTTTGCCATATTTAAAGCATGCTTCCAGGTAGAAGTTCTGTGGCCAACAGTCTTTTTTGAAGAGATACAGGACACTGCCTTCAAGAGGACAATATTCTTCTTATGAAGATTTCTTAAGTCAGAATGGTAAAATAACATGCTTAAGGCCATTGCATCCATTGGTCTTGAGTTCAGAACTATTCTTTTCTTAGTGTAAAGCCTGTCCTTTCAGATTACCTCACAATCATGATGATGAGCTTAGCTAGAGTCACAATATATGACCAGGCTTCCTTTTAGCTTATTTATAGCATTAGTGACTAAGCAAGGCAAGCACTTCAGGAGCATGCTTCTCTGTTAAGACTGTACCTTGAAAGTATGTTTTCTTGGTTGAAGCTATGCTCACTCAGGGGAATTCAGTACCTTACTGAAATATTTTATAGATCTTCTTCACGACTTTGAGCTAAGCAAGATTTCTACTACATGTGCCTAATATGGTTTTTCTTAAAAGTATAATCTTATATATACTCATTCATGAGTATACTCCACAAATGAGCATGTTTAGGACTGGTTTTATCCTCTTGGTCAAGGAGGGGAGGCTATTGGTTTTATGTTAGATATTTATGAGTGAAGACTGCACTTGTTTCTACAGCCATGACATGAAATGCAATAAGGTAGCCTGAGCTTTGTACTGTGAACCAAGAGAGAATATATAAAAAATAAACATGTATGCAGCTGTCATAGATCCTAGCCAGGAGTTAACTTCTATTGTTTGGTTAAATAGCTATGGTATGTATGTCAAATGATTTCTAAACATCTGTCTATGTCAGTTAGCTACTGTTAGTCATGAACCTTGTTCATGGAATAAAAGGTCTTTACAAATTGGTGGTAGTTACAACAGAGAGTAGCAGCAGGCCATCTGTACATCCCAGCCCTCCCATCCCAAAATAACCTCACAGATACTGTATTAATTAAATTACTGCTTGGCCCATTAGCTCTAACTTCTTATTGGCTAACTCTTACATCTTAATTTAACCCATTTATATTAATCTGTTTATTATCACGATGTTGTGGTCTACCAGCAAAGACTCAGCATGTCTGACTCCAGCGGCTCCATGGCGTCTCTCTGACTCCATCCTTCTTTCTCCCCATTCAGTCCAGTCCTCTCCGCCTACCTAAGTTCTGCGCTATCAGCAGGCCAAGGCAGTTTCTTTACTCATTAATGGCAATTACAACACATAGAAGGGACTCCCACATCACCTCCTGTTTTCTGTTTAAATAAAAAGGAAGGTTATACTTTAACATAGTAAAATTACATATAAGAGGTATCAAGCAAAAATTACAGTTAAAATATTTATATTTACTTTATCTATTATCATAACTCAGGAAAACTATAACTATCATTATAAATTCTTCAACTCCATCAAAGACTCCATAAGGATATAATATTACTTAAGTAAACAGGAGATGCATTGTAAGCAACTTCCAAAACTCTAGAATAAACAGACATCTCGCTGCCTTGAAAGTCAACCAAAGTTTTTCTGTACCATTGGGACATCCATCTTCAGTCTACAGACCCATAATATCCAGCAGACTTTTCATGAAGCAGGAAAACTCAAAGACAGTTTCACCTATATTGGCAGTTTCTTTGTCCCTTTTTTTTTTTCTTCTGTATCCTGCAGAATGTCTAGTAGACTCTTTCATGAAGCAGGAACCTCAAAGGATCATCTCACCTTTAGGCAAGTTCAGTAGTTATCAGGGAAGGGGACAGGAAAGGGGGGGACAGAGAAAAATGAATAGCTCAATAAAAAAAGAAAAAAATAGGACTAATTACATCTCATACAGCTTAGTCCTCCTATAATCAATCAAAAGGTAAAGACAGATGGACACTTGAATCTTTTTGACTATTTAGTTAGTCAAAGCTTACACTGTGTGCTACTATTCATATTATTATTATTATTTGGTTTTTTGAGACAGGGTTTCTCTGTGGTTTTGGAGCCTGTCCTGGAACTAGCTCTTGTAGACCAGGCTGGTCTCGAACTCACAGAGATCCGCCTGCCTCTGCCTTCCGAGTGCTGGGATTAAAGGTGTGTGCCACCATCGCCCAGCTTTACTATTCATATTATTAAATTGAAGGCATTGTTTTGTGGCTTTGGAATAGGTCAACCATACCCCAAATCTTTAATTCTAGAATTATCACATTGTGACTTTTCTCTTCCCATCCAGTTCCAATACAAACTGCAACAGACTCTGCACACAAATGCCTGTCATTAGAAGTCTCACATGTCTCCACTGCTAATGAAATCTGGTTCTCTGTCTCATTATTACTTCCCATCCCTTGATAGCACACCACTTTCGCAGATCGTCAGTCCCTCTTAGGGCTTCATTTGCTTGCCTAAGCAGTTTTGACATTAGGGTCAGTCATTTTATTAGATTGTTACACTCTCTTGCCCAAGAGCTGCCATTCTAATTCCCAAGAATGGGCAAGTACAGTCATCTGACATCTTGCCTCCCAGTCCCAGGCTGCCAAACACTGCAGGAGAAAGTCACACAGACATGTGGCCTGGCTCCACTCAGTGCTTGGCAGTCTGACAGAACTTGTTCTTGTGGGTGTTTTACAGTCTTTGGTCTCCTCAATGCCATGTGCAATGTTCTTTCCCACTTAGGTTCTAATGGGGCACTTTCTTCCAGGCCCGAAAGAAATTGAAAACCAGCTTGATTTTCTTTCTTTCTTTCTTTCTTTCTTTCTTTCTTTCTTTCTTTCTTTCTTTCTTTCTTCCTTCCTTCCTTCCTTCCTTCCTTCCTTCCTTTCTTTCTTTTTTTTGAGACTGTAGCTTTGGTGCAGGTCCCAGAACTAGCTCTTGTAGACCAGGCTGGCCTCGAACTCACAGAGATCCAGCTGCCTCTGCCTCCCGAGTGCAGGGATTAAAGGCATGCACCGCCACCACCCGGCGAAGGTCTTAAATCCAAACCAAACCAAAAATTTAGATGCCATATTATCCAACTATTCTATTCCCGAGTGTATATTCAAAAGAACTGAAGTCAACCCACAAAAGAAATGCCTGTATGCTTTTGTTTATTGAGAACGTATTTACAATAATGAAGATATTGAATCAACTTAGATGTTCATAAATAGAAGAATGGATAGAGAAAATATATACACAATTGAATATTAATGAATTATGAAAAATGAAATTTTGTACAGTCAAATAAATGCAATTAGGCTATAACGTTAAATGAAATAAGCTGGACACAGAAATCAGAGTACCACATGTTTGCAATCAACGTCCAAGTAGAATAATTTTTACGAGGGGTGAGAAACGATATGAAGGCACTGTGAAGGTAAATGGGCAGATGGTCATGTAAGATCAAGCTTTAGTACATAGAAACATAACATTGTCTCATTAACATATATATAATTAATTTGTATGAATTAATAAAAGCTAAAACTATAATAAAAACAAACAATTGAGTTCTTAGAGAATTCCCCTTGGATAACAGTACCTGAAATTAAAGCAAAAGCCAGTTTTTTTTAAGATTGATAGATGCTAAATGGAGATTAGTTTATTTCTGAGATACCTAATGGTCATTTTCCAGCTTCCCAAATATCTAAGTTCTACAGAATCATTATCAATGGAAAAAGCCAGTTTGCACAAATGTGTCACCTTTCCTTGGGATCTGTAAGGTCTCTGCTACAGATAGGAAGACCTTGGTGAGAGCAATGTAGAACATTTAGGAGGTTGACATTGAATGAGTCATTGAAGCTGCATTCAGCCTCCATACTGTATTCTTTATGGGTAGAAACAAGCATTTGTTAAGTGTGCACAATGTCGTGCAAGTTGTGTTATTCAAATATATTCCTTCTTATCCATACCATATTTCTGCTAGGTAGTTTCTACGGACATTCTGTAAGAGGGAAAGCTGGAATTCACAGAGAAGTGATCTGTGCTCAGGCCTCACAGCCAGCAAGTAGCTAAGTGGGAGTAAATACCAAAGTCCACTTGATTTGACCCCCAAACCTGCCCTCAAGTACTGAAGCACAGCAATTGGATAACCCAAGACAGGGTGCACGTGAGAGGGCCATTTATGAACCAGGACTGAGGTCCTCAGGACACAGCAAATATGCACGCATTTGCACTTGAATGACCCAGCCTTCAGAGCTTTAACTACCCAGTTATGATATTTTATTAAAACATTCCTAATGGTCTGAGAGAAAAAGAAACCTGCACCATGGAGTGAGAAAGTTGCTTTAGCCAGAACCCCAAAGCCTAAGAGTGGTTTTGAGATTGGCTTAATATATAGATGTAGGACAAGGTTTTATGCTATTGTGAACAGCATACCTCTCCATGGACAGACTACTGAGGGAAGTTCTAACATGGGCACAGACTCACATAGACAGAGAAAGGTGCAAAGAATCAATCACCAAATGCTGGTCATAAGACTGTGGGCAGAAACATGGATGGTAGAAGCTGTGCAGGTGAGGAGCACATTACTGGGAACTAGAAAAGGTTCTGTCACACAGAGTCTATGACCTTGACTGCATTGTTCCTGTGTTCCATTGTTTTCTGAGTATTAGCCTTCAGAGTTTTAAAGGGTTGGATATTTGCATGAAGATGTTTCTAAAATGGTTCAGGTTTCTCCTGAATGTCTATAGTAAAATGCAGAAAGATAAACACTCAAAGACAGAGTTCTTAATTAGAATATAACATAAGTTCTTAGCTTAATAGTACAAAAAATGAGAAAAGTGTGGTCAGTCAGCTGTCCAATGCTGAGATTATTAGGAAGTGTGGACTAGTGGCTTTTTAGAAATGACCTTACACACTTCTCAGGGATGCTCACCATTGCCACACACATTATACCTCAAGCAGCCAGGGCATGACAATTGTTTCAAAGGAAGGGGCTTGAACCTTTCTTCCCAGTCCTCCTCAATCTCACATTGCTCAATTCACTGTACTGTTCTAGAGTTTCTGCATTGCTTCAAGCATAGCTCCAAGGAGCTCTAGTGGGGGTGGTGGAAGTTTCTTCTAGCTCCTGGGGGTCAATGCAGATGCCTTCCCCTAGAAGCTTTCAGCAGATCCCCTGGTGAGCCACAGAACCCACCCAGGAAGCCACCTTGGGATTTACTTAGCTTTCAGATTAATAGATGAACAAAAATGAACTTCTACTCCAAGATGGCTGTAAGTACATGACCAAGGAATAAAGTTTCTTCTGAGGTGGGACTACTACCTGAAACTGCCTTGGGAAACAGGGCTGCCCAGTGACACCAAGGCAGCCTTCCACCTAGCTTCAAAGGCAAGGCCTCTGCTCTATTGAATTCACAGGGCAGAGAATTGAGTCAATAAAGGTGAGTCTGCTCTTGGACTTGCCCAGAGTCCATTACTGCTTCCTTCATTTGTACTGCTCCTGTGCTGGGATGCCAGTCCTGTCCATCTTGGTTTGATTACACCAGTTCCCAGTCGGTGTAATCCCAATTTATCCAGGAACAAATGGTGACTGATTTAGATGGTTTTCAGATTGAACTTTAAATTTTAAGTTAGGTTGATGCTGAAACATATAAAGATTTGGGGTCTGTTTTTTTTTATTGGAATGAATCTATTTTACAAAATGAGAGTGACATAAATTTGAGACACTTGGGCCAAAAGTATTATGGTCTGAATACTTGTTGTCTACCTGAAAATGTGTGTGATTGTGTATATTTTATTATTTATTCACATATAATTCATACCCCACTTGCCTCAAACATGAGTATTCTAACAAAGAAAACCTCACACTAGTATAGACCTGATTGTCATTGATGGCATAGTAATAAAGTATGCTAATGAATGATCCATGGCATTTCCTTCCTTGTCAGGGTGACTGAGGCCTCAAGCACTACTGAAGGTTATCCCAATCCAGATGACCCAAGGCACTGGATTGTGTACATTGACCTTCAAGGAAGTCACAGTGTGAGGTAGGGTCTTTTGTGGGTGACAAGGTGTAATGAGCTTGGAAGCAGATTCCTCTGAATGAATAAATAAAGGGGAATCTGTAGTGTAGAAAGAGCAGGAAATTTATAGAATAAGAATGAATGTAACTTGGTGTAATGTAAAAGCATTTCTTCTTGTATGTAGTGTGGAAAATTACTAAGGTGAAATATTGGGAGAGCATTTGCCTGTTTGAAGGCTGCTACACCCATCTGGACTTGCCAGATGTGGGGGGCTGCACCCAGCAACCATGGCAACGAAATAATCTTGCCACACAAGAGGGACCCCCACCCTTCTGTGGCCAGTCGATACTGATAACCTAGGACATCTGGTTATCGGAAGGATCAAATGAGGGGCAGTTTCGAACTGACTTTAAAGAGGTGGCTGAAGCAGGGTGGTTATCTCACTTCTCACAATGGCTCTGGCACCAGGCCTCCGTGGAAAGAGAGATCCTCCTAGCCTGCCTCCTGAAAAGCAGCAATATTGAATGCCTTGCCTAAACATTTAATGCTCTGTCTCCCGAGCACAGAGCTTCATCTCCTGAAAACAGACATTTAAGGCCTTGCATCCCGAATGCAAATTCTCATTCCCTGAGAGTGGACATTGAAGGTCTGTCTCCCAAGAACAGACTAGGTACTCTGCCTTTCAGAATGCTTTGCCATCCCAAAAGCAAAGCTTCGTCTTCTGAGCAGACAGAATGCTTTGCCATCCCAAGAGCAAAGCCTCATCTTCGAGAGTAGAGAACTAAAAGCCTTGTCTCCTGAGACTCGGTCAACCGAATAGCTGAGTCCAAGGCCCTACCAGATACCAGCCTGGAACATCAGGACCTTATCTCCCGAGTGCAGACTACGGGGTCAAGGCCTTTAACTACTTAAGTTACCCAAGAACATGGCAAAAAGCTGGCTGTGTGCAACCTAGGAGTAGGGAACCCTCACCAGAGACAGATGATATTGCTAATTTGATTACGGGCTTCTAAACCTCCATAAGTGAATGGTGAATTTCAGTTCTTTCCAACCAAAAAAAGCTGATGGCATATTTTTTAAAAAAATTTTTGTTTATTATGTATATAGGGTTCTTCCTGCATGTATCTTATAGTACAGAAGAGGACACCAGATTTTATTACAGATGGTTGTGAGCAACCATGTGGTTGCTGGGAATTGAACTAAGGACCTCTGGAAGAGCAGCCAGTGCTCTTTGGCTCTGAGCCATCTCTCCATTCCCCCAATGGTATATTTTTGCAGAAATTCAAATATAGTGAGATACCATGTGGTACTTTGAGGATATGCACAATATCATAATGTTTTAATAGTTGTCTATTTTAATGTATAATTGATATATATGTATATATATATGTATATGCAAGAGTGTATGTTTGTGTTTGTAGGTACAGGTTTGCTATGGTTTGCATAAGACCACACCAAGTTAATAGGTTTTCTCTACCCAATAATAGATTTCTTCACCAAAGCAAAATTAAAAGTAAAATACCAGATTTTTGCTGAGCAAAGCAACTCCCTGGTGACTCCTTCAGGTGCCCAATTATGGCACCCGTTAGTCAGGGTCTTGTGATGTTGGCAACTTCAAACTTTGGGGGAGGAGCCAAAAACACCGAGAATGTGGAACTGAGCTTTTGACATCTTCCTTTGGAAGAAGGTCTCTTTCTCTGAGATAGTGGGATTTGGGCAGAGAGAGCCAGTAGAGAGAGAGAGAGAGAGAGAGAGAGAGAGAGAGAGAGAGAGAGAGAGAGAGAGGAACATTAAGGACTTCTCAGGAGTCTGTTCTTTCCTTCCACCTTGTTCGGAGGCAGGGTGTCTCTTGTGCTTTCTGGCTGATGCTCTGTATACACCAGGTTAACACATTTTGAAGCTTCTGGGCCTCTCTGTCTCTATCTGCTTTCCCTCACTAGGGGCACTGAGATTGCAATGCTCCATATATGTCTTTCTATGTGTGATCTGAGGATCAAACTCTCTGACCTATCTTCCCAGCCCATGTCTAACATGTTTAAACCATGATTTCATGGATAGTAAGCATTCATATACATTTTTCTTAAGGAACATAACTAAAAGAGACAGTCAACAATACTAGACAAATACTACCATTAGCATGAAAATTTGCATAATGGTTCAGTGATTGGCTAGATTTTTGAGACTGTACCCTCTACATAGGGATGAATGCCTGTCACAGTACAATAAAATCCAAAAAGCACATTGGCAGGTGTGAGTCACATCTAGACTCTTGTTCTTTACACCTTGGTAATCCAAAGAAATGCCTGCATCTAAGATCCTGCTTCAGCTGTTCTGCTGGAACTGGAGATGATGAGAGGCACAGCGATGGGAGTAGATACCTTCTGTGTTTTCAGAGTCTATCAGCTTCTATCCTCCCAGAGGGTGAGGGGGAGCACACTCAATAGCCCCTCTGGCATAAGCACCCTCTTCAATAATGTGATCATAGCAAAATATGCAAGATCATTTGGTGTCAGTATTGTCAGTGTGTGAGCAGAGACTGTGACCATCGTTCATACTAAAGACAACTAAGGGCATTGTGTTCTTATAATTTTGACTATAGAACACAATCTATAAATTGTCTGAATTATGATCACCATAAGATCGGGTGGGAGAAACTCCTGAGCAGCTAAATTTTTTATGGGAACTGAATAATTGAAACCTCTCCAGGACTATTCCCTTGGGTAGTGACTGTGTTTATGATTGTGGGCTTATCAGACCTGGAGTAAAACATTTAGAAGTTCCAATTCTTCAGAGACAAACATTTTAGTTACTTTTTTATGTATAATTCATATCCCACCTGTCTCAAAACATGTGTTACAACAAAGAAAAAGTTACAATAATCTATACTTGATTGGTAGTGAATGCACAGGAATACACTATGTTAACATGCACAGTAATGCACTATGTTAATGAATGGTGTATAGTATTTCCTTTCCCTTCAAGTTGACTGATGACTCAAAGATCATTCCAGGTTCTTCCTTCTGAGGCTCCTCCAGGCACAGCAAAGGTAGAACAAAAACACTTAGAGATAAAAAAAACACCAACAAAAACAACAAAGCCTTTCAGGATCTGATGAATCCAGTTCGATTTCTGTAGAGATACACTTAATGATTCCAAGTATTCAGTGCCTTCCTATTTCAAACCATTTATAGATAAGCATGTTAGCAATACAAAGGATTAAGGGAATATGTTTCTTTTTTTTCTGGACGAGGTGGGTATGTGTAAGAATGGTACAAGTATTTCTACAAGACATCAGAAGTAGCCGCTATTAGAGCACTTGTCTGATTTCTCACTGTACAATAACCTACTTAGGAAAATAAAATGAGACACAGCTGCTCCCATTTTAGAAGACATGAGCTTAGGTTCTTAATTCTTATCACTCTGTATAAAAATCCATTTCTCTCTTTGCTATCCTTTTCAAAAATCTTTGTCTAATATTGCTCAGTAAATTAGGCTTCCATAGGCTTGGCTTTACCACATCTACCCAGTTGCCTAGCTTTGTTGTTGTTTTACTGGGTTTGTGTATGTTGTGTGTGCGTGTTTTACCCCCCAAGTCCTTAAAATAGCAGCAAAGATTCCTTGATTTGAAATGTTAATTAAGATGGGCCTGGCCTCCTGTTACAGTTTGTATCTCTTTTTACACACAAAACGATATGCTAATTAGGCTACTTTTCACCCAGGGTCCAAGAGAAAGGCAGTCAGAGTCACAGAAGTCCCAGCAGATCCCAGGTCTACTGTCCTGCTCCTAAGGTAAGACAGAAGCTGAAATGAGTTCTCCACCCAGGAGCATGTGGGGTTAATGTCTAGCCACCCTTTCCTTTCCGAATCTCGTGGTGTTGTTTGTACACAACTACCATAGATAGGAATTGATTTAATTACCATTCATAAAGTCCATATACTCAAACAATCCCTTTTTACTGATTCAAGCAGTCAGACTACCTTGAGTATTTTTGAAGCCTGGATGATGGTCTCAAGGAAATTTTTCAGTGGGGTGTTTATTTTTAGTGTTTTGGTAACTTTTAAACATAGAGATGTTATTAGTCACACTGAAGTACTGTTGCCAATGTTCTGTGCACTTTGTGTGGTGTGGGTACAAATGGGAGGTGGCTGGAAATAGTGTATACGAGGTTGTAAATGCGCTCACTACACAGCCCTACTGGCAAGCAAGATTTAAAAAGGCAAAAGTCTACATTTGAAAGCAAGGGCATCCTAGATGTTAGCTTTAAATTTTGTAAGACGGGGCACAAAGAAATTTATATTGTGTGGAGAAGTATTCTAAATTAGCCTCCAGAGACAGAAATTGCAAAAAAAAATGCAAAAAATGCAAAAGTTATACCTTTAATTACTGTCGTGGAAGCTTTGAGATTTTGAAGCCTGATTTTGTAGAAATAACACTGGAAAGTATTCGCAGACTCTTGATTATAGTGTTGGAGATGAGGACTGGTAGATTTCATTATTCTCATACTTGAGATGTTTAAAGTTTTCCCTTTTATTAACGTGAACATATTGAATCTGGAGTTGATAATCATTCAGGCATACACAACGGTATTGAGTAAGAAATGTCCATTTTTGGGAGTCTCAACTCTCTGGTTCTTTTCCTCACAGTGAGGTGGTCTTCCTTTCAAGCCGGAGTTTTAGTATGTTATAGAAAAGAGAGATGCTGGTGTATACGAAACAGGGCTAAGGGCTCCAGGGAACATTGTTTAAAGCTGTTGCTTCAATGATTTGGGTGCCTGTTCCATAAGCTGGAAACAATTGAGTGTCTTTGGGTCCTCCACGAACAAGGCGGGTGGCATATGAGCCTTACTGCTTATATCTGATAAGATGTTTTGTTTTTCTGTGACACAGAAAATATTCTGATTTCATTCAAATCAGACTTTGATGTGTTTAGGTTTTGGGTTTAATAATTTTGAGATTTACACGAAATGAAGTTTTTTAAACACAAACAACCATACCTCCCCACCCCCAGAAACCCACAAATTGTTGAAAGTAGTCAGAATTGAGAATCCCTTCGTGCTGGTGTTGGCTTGGTATAGAGGGTTTTAGAAAGAGGAACTCCTTGGTAATGTACTCTGCCTTTGAGATACATTGGAGAGATGTGTGGTTGAATGATTTTTCCTTTCTTCTTTAATATAATTTGAATGTTATTTATTGTGGTTCCAAAATTTTAACAATTATGTGTATCAATGTTTTTAAGTACTGTGGATGGCACGCTTTCTTTGTTTTAGTATGTGATAGGAAAGAGAGATGCTGGTGTATAGGAAACAGGGCTAATGGCTCCAGGGAACATTGTTAAAGCTGTTGCTTCATTGATTTGTGCACTTGTTCCATAAGCTGTAAACAATTCAGTGTCTTTGGGTTCTCTTTGAACAAGGCAGGTGGTGTATTTTATGTGTTAAAACGATTTTAACACATAAGGCTAATTTGTAGAGACTAATCCTCCTGTAAAATCTGGAATTTTTTAAATATAGAAATGGAAATGAAAACAGAGTATAGCTATGTTTATGTAAACCTCGAAATTGAAAAGCATGAGTTTACATACATTCAAACTGTCTCTTTTCTTATAGTACAAATAGACAGCCTGCCTGTGACACCAAAAAATAAGTAAAATACATATGTATTCTTACTCCAGTGAGTCTCAGCAACAGAGTCTCACAGTTAAAGTCATTCTTTTCCTTTTGGGGAAACTGATTATGTGAGCCTGGGAAGGTGAATTACATTAGGGAGGACACAAATTCAAGGAACTGGAGGAAATCACTTCTGAGTGTTCCCCTCTTCTGCATTGAAAGATCAACCGACAGCTTCTAGATGCTTTTCTAGTTCTCGTATTCTTTCCCACATTCTTTCACTTCATTTGTTTTTTTTTTTTAATTTTCTTCCACAGTCTCGAACGAGCAGGATTTTGGAATCTTGTCAATTTTATTCCTAGTCTGAGGATTCCCCTATATTTTAAAAACAGAAGTAGCTTCTTACTTACACAACTAATGATAAAAAAATCCCAGTTATTTTGTTACCAGATAATTTCAGATTGATCTAAATTTGAAAGCTTCGTAGTGAATAAATTTCATGTCAGGAAGAAAGAAATCTGTTTTTGGTTTTAGTAAATCCCATTAATTTGGTTTTATGATATGGTATCTGTTTCACAAAATGCTAAACCATTAACAAGGTTACTTTTCTGGTGTTTAAGTTGTGTATTTTAACTACAACAGAAAGTAAATCCCATCAGATGCCCTTACATTCTCCAAATACGGCCGTTTGTTTTCTGTTTTAAAATATACTAATTACTTAGCTATGTATTTAGCATTTTAGTTTTTATTTATCCATAGTTCTTCTAACATCAACAAATGAATAGAAACAAATCAGAGAATAAAATGCTCTTGTTCTCGATTAAACAATCCTTTAAAAATGGAAGATTCATTGCAGAGTGTTTGAAAGGAAATCATGTTTTGTATTACCTGCAATCCCAGACTCAGTATCTTTCCCATTTTACTTCATTTATGAAACAAATACTTTATTATTATCAGATGAATTAAGCCAAATGTGAATGTCCTCACCTTGCCAAGTTCTATAAACAGGAAGTGGCTGTCCAGGCCAAACTCTGCTCTTGCCCAAGTTCAGTTGCCTTCACATACGTGGGAAAACATGTTTGTCACTATCCTGAATAGATCAGAGACTGTCTTCAACAGAGGCCTGTGTGAGCTTAGGGAGTCAGAGGATGCAGATCCTGTGTCTGCATTTTAACAGTGAGAGTGGGAGAGATTTTTTTTTATAATTTATTACTCAAATGCACCCTTTCCAGAGAAAATCCAGGCCACAGTTAGCTGGAAGCCATTCTCACAACGCAGCTTACGTCATTTCTGACTGTATGTACAGTAATAAAGAATGGGTAACTCAGACTCTGGTGGATGCCCCTGGAGCACCTCATTTCTGAGTCTGCAAGCTTGACTTGGCTGCTGCTTCCAATGTGGCAGTGTGTCCCAGCTCCGCATTTACCAGCCCCTGATGAGGTTAGACTTTCTTAGGCCTGAGGTAATGTCAGAAAAAATATTCTGAAGAAGTCCACCCTGATGGAAACTGAGAAGAGTAAAGCTCTTCTCTCTCTCTCTCTCTCTCTCTCTCTCTCTCTCTCTCTCTCTCTCTCTCTCTCTCTCTCTTTCTTTTTTTTTTTGGATTTTTTGAGACAGGGTTTCTCCATAGCTTTTTGGTTACTGTCCTGGAACTAGCTCTTGTAGACCAGGCCGGCCTCTAACTCACAGAGATCCACTTGCCTCTGTCTCTCGAGTGCTGGGATTAAAGGCTTGTGTTACCACCACCCGGCCAGCCCTTTTCTTTCTTACCTCTTTTTGCTGCTAAGTTTCTGTGGATCTGTTAGGGAAATCACGATGATGCCTGGTTTATAACAGTAAATGTCATTAACTTCTACCATGGGCATTTAAGCAAGGTGAGTGGTTGGGAGGAGAATAAGGAATCAGAATATTTTGTCTTCTATTCTCAGTCTCATTACTTATTTGCTAGGGAAGGATGAATATATATCACAAATAAATAAATAAACAAAACACTTAACATTTCTTCAGTTCAGTTTCAGCACAATGAGTGCCAAAGCCTTTGCTTTTTAAGTTCTTTGAAATCATCAACTCAAAGAGTGGCTGAGTGTTTGCTTTTCATTTGGGAAATGAAATATTTCCTTAACACTGATATGTGGTAACTGTAGAAATTAGTGAAACCTGCCAGTTTCTCAGATAAAATCAGAGGACAAACGAGTCAGGCAGTTAATTGTGTGAAAGAATAGATTAGTAGAAAGGACAGCTTCAGGAGTCTCCAGATTGTTGTCCCAAGTCCATGGTGACAACTTTGGAAGATAAAAGAGAGGGTGCAGGTTATAGAGATAAAAGGACCAGGTTCCTGCTTCCTAACATTGCTCTTCCAGCCTCTACCAGGATTTCTTAATGGTTGGCATCCTTTTTACTTGCAAGACCTACAAGCTCTTCCTTCAGGGTCAGACTTCTCTGCTTTGTAATCTTTAGGCCATTGCCATTCCTTGATATGCCTTTAATTATGGAATAAAACCTTCTTTATTTAAGAAGTCATGTTCATAATTTTCTTCTATATCATATGCAAACAAATCCTGAAAATACAGGCACACATCCCTTCAAATATGTAAAAAGATGCTATAAATACACGTGTAATTTTGTTGTTTTCATGAGTGACAGGGAATAAAACAAATCACACTGTTAGTCAATTGCTATTATTCTCTTAATAATTTTTAAATAGTGAGTCTAGTGAATCACTAAAACATTGAAATGCTGAAGCATTACCATCGTTTTGCTTCTGTGCATAAGGCAGACAAAGAAGGGTTATGATTTGTTGGCCAAATGAGATCCATTATACTTCTTATCAATTTTTTATTCAGTATGTTTTGTCAAAAGTCACTATTATGTTGGTGCAAAGCATTAGGTGCAGCAAGCAATGAGTTTTTATAAATTTGTGTCACTTGATGAGCTTTCTGTTGCATTTTAATAGATCACACTTTTATTTGAATTTGTGGTTGAATTTTAGTGTGCATGTGAACAGGCCCTTTCCTTAAGATTTTGTGGATTCCATGCTTATTTTTTATATATGGATGGACAAAGCAAATATGGATAACAATGTGTGTGTGTGTGTTTCAGCTTTTGCTGTAGCAGGGTTTGTCATAGAACAATTCTCCAAGCAACTATTGTAAACACACAAACAAGCCACAGAGCTGTTAACACACATCCAGGTATTGTCCTTGTGTTGATATTATTTGAAGGAAATCTTAGAGTGCTCACAAATTTAAATACTTTCATATGAGCCATGTAAATATATTGATTAATAATCTGCTATATTCACAAATCAGGACATGAGCTTTAGTATTTTCCTAATTACATAGACTCGTGTGGGACGCTGTGACTACTAAAGAAGATTATGGCATTTGTATTTGTTCATCACTGCCTTATAGCATTAACACAGAAACTCAGTCCTGCTGCATTGAAGGCTGAGAAATTTGATTAGTGGAACCATGGAGCCAGCCAATCTTGGCTTGAGATGGCAGACTCCATTAATTGTCTAGCAGCAGTATATTAGCTGTATCATCTTCCCACAGCCTCGCTATTGATAGGGACATTTGAAATCTGATGAAAATTACTGTTTAATAATAAAGAGTTGGAAAAAGCCCACCTGGCAGATGCATTTGTCACCCCCCTTCACTTATGAATGAGAAAGAGAGAAAAACTTAAACTTACAATGTTGATTTTTTTTTCCTTTGAAAAATAAAAATATTTTGAAAATGGGTTTGACAAATATGTGAGCCAGGCGGTGGTAGCGCCTGCCTTTAATCTCAGCACTAGGGAGGCAGAGGCAGGTGGATCTCTGGGAGTTTGAGGCCAGCCTGTCTATAGAGCAGAACACAGGACAGGTAGGGCTACACAGAGAAATCCTGTCCTGGAAAAATAAAAACAAATACAGAAATAAACAAGAAACTAAATATGTCAGCAAAGGAGGGAGTTAAATTTCATTTCTTGTTATTCATTTGCTTTGTTTTGATTCACAGTTCTCATGAGCACTGTTAGCCTTATATTTCTTATGCCCTTTTATGGTTGAATATGGGGGCTGCTCATGGTGGTGGGAGTTTCCACTTAGCTGTGGCTCTGCAGCTCAACATTCTGTACAATTCACGCAGTGGCATAACCATCTCACATGTATACAATTAGGAATCTGGCTAGTATTTAGCTACATGTAGTAGCTATTATTTATTGTATGTGGTATGTTTGTTTGCCAAGGCTCATAATCCTTGTGGGTCAGAGTTAAACTTGAAATCTGTTGTCTCCTTAGAAGTCTCAGGGAAAGAATTCAGGTTATTAGGGTTAATAGCAAGTACATTTTTTCTGATGAGTCTCTGACCCCTATATTACATAACTGTAAGAATGCCAATTTCAGTATGGTTTTCTCTCTGTGTGTGTGCATGTGTGTGTGTGTGTGTGTGTGTGCACACACACATATGTGCACTTGTAGAACACAGGTGTCATTTGAAATTGTCTTATATTCTTCTTCCACCATATTCCTTTGAGACAGAGTCTTCCAAACAAAGCCAGAGTTCATTGATGCAGTTTGTCCCCCTAAGCAGCTTGCTTCTGACCTCCTCTGTCTGAATCAGGAATTACAGGAAGGCTGGCACTTGTAATTGGGCATTGGCATTGGCATTGATGCTGCTGCTGTTGACAGAAACTTGGGCCTCTTGCTTTCCTAAAACACTCCAACCATGGAATCTCTCAGAGATAGAGAGTCAAAGATTTATTTATTTTTATTCTGTGTGTCTAAATATTATGCTTGAATGAAAGTATGAGCACCACATGTAAGCTGGGTGCACATGGAACTCAGATGGAGTCAGATCCTTTGGATCTGTGGATTGTTCTTAGACATCATGGGAGTGCTGGGAACCAAACCCAGATCCCATGTAAGAACAGCCCTCAGATTTATGTATGATGAGTTTAGTATATCCCCCCAAAGAAAGCCTTTTGTTGATTAAGAAAGAAAATTATTTTACATACACAAAACTCTAAAACAGAATGTATTGGGTGGGGTTACTTGAGCAAGCTGGGTACCAAATCAATCAGGCCTTATTTGCTAGGTTTGAAGAAACAGATATTTATTGATGTTAGACGTTCATATCCTTCCACTCAAGTGAGCTTCCCAGAGAGTTTTATTTTAAGAAATTTTCAGTGTTCCATTTCTGAGTGCTGACAGTTCTGTGTACAGAAGGAGGCCCTTAAATGGCCCTCCACCTTTCCCTGAGGCAAAGTCTGCAGTGAGCTTGTCGGCTTCCCAAGTGCTGTCACTCAGCTCTGGGATCCTCACACTGTATTTTGCAGGCCTGAATTTCAGCTGGAGCATGTTTGCAATGACTTGAGTTATATCTTTACTGTGGGCCTCTGAGTCTGTATTGTTTCGGGAGAGATTCTGTTCTGGGGGCATGCCTAATACATGCTTAGAGAACCCTGCTAAACATTGGGTATGCTCTCCTCTCAGCACTTGAACTTTTGAGAAGCCCTTGTAGAAACACGTAAATGAAGATTTGGAGAAACAGAAAGCAGGCTGGTGAAGGGAGAACAAACAGAATTAATGTAATAAGAACTCAGGGAGATTCTCCCAGTAGCTGATAACTGAGAGTTGGTTTCTAGCTCCACACCTCCTGCAGTGAACAGTCTACACCTTGAGAAAAGCAGCATGATAACCTAGGTTTAGAGTCATGTTTTGAATATCAGCCTTGAGTTTTGTAGACAGGAATGCTTACACAGATCATTTCTTTTCTTTTCTTTCTTTTGTATTTTTGAGGCAGGATTTTTCTGTGTAAAAGCTCTAGCTGTCTTTGAACTAGCTCTTGTAGACCAGGCTGGCCTTGAACTCACAGAGATCTGCCTTCCTCTGCCTCCTAAGTGCTGGAATTAAAGGCATGCATTACCACCGCCCAGCTACAGATGATTTCTATCAAGTCCCATTTTCCTTATTTCTGATTATGCTTACAGGCAATGTGGTACATACATAGAAATGAACAGAATTAGCAAATAAGCACATATTCCTTAAGAAGCCTCATCAGAGTCTCTTCTTGCAACCTAGTCATTCCTTTAATGCATGTATATTGATATGCCTGCTTATCCCCTGCAGAGCCTAGTTATTCCCAAAAGTTGGTATTAGGAAAAACGGGGAAAAATGATGCAGATACTTCTTAAAGATTAGGAATAGAAATCGTTCTTTTCCATCCTTAATCTATGATGGATGACAGTTGACTAGGTGTATATTTTGCCACTAATCATTAAAGGGTCTATTTATTATATAACTAACTAACTAACTAACTAACTAACTTGGCATAGTATTTTTTTTTGTGTGGTACAGTCTCACTGGGTGTCCCAGTTGAACATCCAACTGTAAATCTTTCTGCTTCATCTTTCTATGTAGCTATGAATCAGGTACTTTACTACCTAATTTTGTATGTCATTGTATGTACTTTGACAGT
>CADCXT010003807.1:0-15707 GCA_902806775.1 Microtus agrestis | reverse complement strand
AGGTATGGGATTATAAGACCCGCTTTCTCATTTTTGTTTCATGAGTGAATGAAATTCTCATAGATGACAGTTTCTTACTCTCTTGACACTTATGTTGCTTCCATGGTTTGACTCTTGGATGAACATGGAGTACAGACACTATTAAGGTTTTGACTATACATACACATAGTGGGATTGCTAGATCATCTGGTAGTTCTAATTTATTCTAAAGATTTGCTTACATATTTTAAAATTATGTGTGCATATGTGTGTCTGTGCATATGGGTGAAGAGGGTGTCAGTCACTCTGTAGCTAGAGTTACAGCTGTTTGTGAGTCACCCAGTGTGGGTGCTGGTATCGAAGTTGGTAAGTACACTGTGCACTCTTAGCCACTGCGTCATCTCTCCTGTTCTCCCATTTTTAGTTCTTGAGAAAGCTCTGTGTTGTTTTCCATAATGCCTATACTAATTTATATTCTCACCAACCAATACAACAACAACAAAATAGTCACTGTAGAGCCCAGCCATGACAAGTTCAATAGACCTAAATTTTATTTTACCCTAATGCAACACCTGATTCCAAGAAAGACCACTCATGTACCACCCTGGAACTGACCATCCCAGAAAAAATACCTAACATTCCACAGCCCCCATGCACCCATCCCGTTTTCACCAGGACACCCCCATGAGTGAAATAACTAATCAAAGCCTGCTGCAGAAGACAGAAATTTAAAAAAAAGCCTTGAGAAAAATTTGAGAACTGCACATTGAAAAAGTAGGAAAACAATTAGTAGTCATACGGATAGGGCCCTGCTTCAGTTAGGGAGCTAGGGGGGCAGCTCCCACTCTGGAATAAATGAAACCTGGGTGAACCTGAACCAGATCTACAAGGAGAAAGGGAGAAGTGAGGGACAAAAGCAAACAAGAACCCAAACTCCAGGAGGAAACTACCCCAGTGGAGCACTTGGTCTGAATTCCCTGTGACTTACACCAAGACAATGTGAGCACAGGGCCTTTGAGCCGCCCTAGCCTCTGGAGACAAAACATGAGTCCTCCCATTTTCCTAGCCAGCCCAGTGCACAGGGTACCAGCAAATGCCTCTGAGTCCTGTTGGAAAATAAAAGCTGATTTTAAGGGTCTGAGTTATTTCTGAAATACTCTCCCAATACTGTCGTATGTTTTCTGTCTTATTATTTTTATTCATCTTTATATTCCTTACTTTTTATTTCTTCCCAGACAGCTTTGTGGTTTTGTTTTGTTTTGTTTGTGGAGACAGAGTGCCAAGAAGCCCAGGCTACCCTTGAACTCCTGAAGCTGCCGCTTTAGCCTCCCAGGGTCATGATTAAAGTCATGAGGCTCCTGCCTGGCTGACTTACAGCAGTGGATCTTCCCTCTCCTTCTCTCCAAAAACATTAATGGAATTTGTGCTTTTATCCCTTTTCCTAGAATAATCTAAGCTTTCATACAGAAGACCTAGGTATCCGCAAACCAATACCCAGGTGTGTAAGATCTAAACACTTTGTGATGGAGGCAACATGGCAGACAGTCAAAGCATTCTGTGCGCTTGGCTGATACTGGATTGCTTCTACTTGGTAAGGATTAGTTTTCTTTTGACACTTGCAACAAAGTTGTTTGAAGTAAACCTAAAGAAAATTGGCCTTCCTATTAAAAACTGATACATACATTAAAAAATTTAAGGGCCATTTTCACCATTTCCTTTTTTCTTATATCTGGTGTTGACTGAGAAATAAAATAGGTAGCCAAGACTGTGGATCCTATGGTTTCTTGGAACCAATTTTAAAAAAAAATGGCTGGATTTTCATCAGCTAGCTGTGTAATATCTTGAAGTTTGTCAAATTTAACTACTTTTTTTTGAGACCATTTCCATACCCTGAAGGAGGCAATGAACCATGATGTCCTGCCTCTGTCTGGGCTTTGGCCAGGTTGGTAAGCCCAGTGTGTTTCTGGCCACTTCCCCCATAGGGACTGTACTGTCTACCAAAAGAGTCTGGTCTGCATATTGTCTCAGTGCTTCCTGAAGTCTACGTGGCTCCTCAGGAGTGAGAGTAGAAGCTTGGATGACCTAGTAGTCATGCCAGGTTAGATCATAGTCTGTGACAGATAACAAAACTATTTAATAAAAGCAGAAGGATTAGTAGAAAAGGAACACAGCCACTTTTTTTATCTGAGAGATATCTGGAAGAGAAAAGGGAATATGGACTTTTACTGCACAATTGACTCTCACCACTTCCTGAAGAGGGCAGAGAAGGGCGGAGTTATGGTGGGATCTGGTATAGGAAGAGACAGAGGAGGATTGGGAGTGGCTAGCTCAGTGTGAAGAGGGGATATAAGGATTGGAAGAGGTGGTAGGAGGGAAGGGGAGGGAAGAAGGGGGGTAAGGGAGAAGTTGACCTTGAACTTCTGCTTCGGCTGGTGAGGGGGTACGTGAGGATGGGGAAGGAGAGAAACTGGGAGAATATTGCTCCCTGGAGGGGGTGGGTAGTGAGGGTTTGATGGAGTGGGGGAGGGGCCAGTGCCTCAGGCTGCATGGTCCGGCTGGAATTATCAAGGTCCCAATTCCCAGAAGACCGGGAATTTGGAGGTGCTGCAGTCCTAGCATCCCAGACCAGTGCTGCAAGACACTGGTTACTGAGGGAGGGTCAGGAGTGCAGAGCCCCAAAGCCATGGATAGTGGAGAGATCTGTCTATTTGTCCCCACAGTGACATTTTCTAGGTCTTGAAGGATGGTAAGCTCAAGGCTTCCCTCTGGTGGCCAATGTGTCCCATTATCAAGATCTTATTGAGGCCAAATCTTAGTGCATAGGGAAATTAGCCAGTAGGGACAGATTGTATCAGACAAAAAAAGCAGAGACACGCAACCCACTTAAAATCACTGCAGCAGCTCCCAGCCTCACCCCAGGGCCATACACTGGACTCGCGCTCCATACCAGTACATACTTTTGCTTCCCCTTCTAGAAAACCAGGAGGGATGGGAGGGCAGAAGTAAAGGCAAACTTCCAGTCTCCAGTGGGGTGCTGGGTGATGTCATGGGATCTGCACCCACAGACCACAAGGCCTAAATCCTTGTGAAGCTGACTGCTGCAGCCCAGCAGGGGGTGACAAAAGACCATTATGGATGCTACTTGAGCTGATTTTGGAACCCAGGGTGGGGCCTTGCTGGGGCTAGCTAGCATCCCCTCTGTACCAAGAAACAGGTTAGGTTTTGATCTCACACTTCCTCTTAGATTGTTTTATAGATCATTAATTTCTTCTGCATTTTTCTGTTTCGTTTGGTGCTTGTAAGAATAAAGATTTCTCTTTGGGAATTTAAATTACCAATAATTGGTTTACCTGGTAAGGAAAGCCACCAGTGGCGCCACTGCCACCTGAATGTTCTTTGCTCTGCCTGTCTCTGCATTTTCTTTTGTGAACTCCTGAGCGTGCTTAAGTCCCTATGAAAGTGACGCCATTGAGAAAAAGTGTAGCTGAGATATTGGAGGGTTTGGGGAATAGGATGACCAACGGTAGAGGGGTGAAAGGTGAAGAGCAAGTAAGAAAATGATTAGTAATGTCCTGGCAGAAGGAGAAACTGAAGTAAATAGCGAATTGGCAAATCGAATGTCTTTGTTTTATGCTGAGGGCACCCCGATGCTGAAAAACTTGAGTGAGGTAACAAAGAAATTTGTATCAGAGAATAAAAACTTATCAATAGAAGACAACATGGATTGTTTAAGCCCCATATAAAGTATATTCAGAGTCATGCTGGAGACACCAGAATAGAGAAGCATATTTATCTCAAGCAGAAGAGACAGTACTGTTCTGCTTGAGGGTAATGGTTGGTGTCATAATATTCTATGACCATGTCCATCCAGGGGGAGCATTTGCCAAAACTTCCAAAACTGATATGAAAGGTTGTTTCAAAGTTCTTAAGAACGTCTTCTCAGGGCTCCCAGGTACAGACAGCAAAATACTTGAATGAAGAGACTACCTCCACAGAAATCATGTCTGTGCTGCTCTAAGAGCTGTGCAGGAAGCCCTGTGCAGATGGGGCAGTGTTCTTGAGTGACAGAGATTGTAGCCTAGTGATTGCCTGTGCCGATGGAGCAGTGTTCTTCAGTGAGTGAGAATGCAGTCTAGTGATTGCCTGTGCAGATGGAGCAGTGTTCTTCAGTGACTGAGAATACAGTCTAGTGATTGCCATTAAATCTCCTCATGCTTGGTTTCTTTCTTTTCTGTTCCTCTTCCCACTTTTTAATCATGTCCTTGTTCTTACAACTTCTTTTCTGTGCCAAAATCAGTAAAGTTATAATTCGAAAGGGATTTTTGTCTTTTCATAGCAGTCCTTCTAAGGCTGCTAATTATGCATTGCATTGAGGTCTCTACTGAGGAAAGTTCTGTGACTATAACTAAACATTTGAAAATGTGAATTTTTAAAGTAGTATTTAATATTGACTCTCCTGAATGGCAAAACTGCCTATTCTGCTATTTAAAACCCTCATGAATTTATTTCCTACTGCTGCTTTTTCATGTCCAGCCAAATGAATTGTTTTAGTTAATTGTGTTGAACAAATGGTATCCAACACAAACATTTTTTAAAAATTACTAAGATTTTTGTTTTAAAGGTTTAAGTTGACATTTGACCTTTTTACGTAAGGATGTATGTTGTGTGTTTAACATTTATTAACTAATATTAAAAAACTGATATATGCATAAAATATTATATTTGCATGTTCATGTTTAAGAATGGCTGTTGATAAACTAAAAATCAGGTTTCCTTTTTATAAAAAGTATAAGAAAAGGAAAGCACAAGTAAGAGCAATAAAGTAGAGTTTTCCCAAGATACTGTCCTGGAGTTCTCTTCTTTCTTGAGTTTTTTTATGATGATTAATTCAACTTTGTGTCAAAATTAAACAAATCCCTCCCTAAATTTAGATTTGAAACACTCCAGATTATATTGAATGTGAAGTTCAAATACCAAGTTTGTGGTATCTTCAGAATTGTCTCTGCCCTCTTACAAATGAATACTACTAATAATTATATAATTAAAAATAATCAATAATACCTATTTTGCCTTATATGCCTACCTGACTAACTTTCACAGGGATGTTCACAGTCCCATACTTTACCACTCATATTCAAGTCTCAACAAACCCAATTACAGTCAGAAGGGAAGCAGCCCAAGTTAAAATTCCAGCATCCACAGACTACAGGATTCAATAAACAAATGCCCTTTCTACCTCCTCCTCAATTATGCAAGTCTTCCATTTTTCTGTAGTTTCACTCAAGGTCGTTGTCGTAGTTAGGGTTACTACAGTTGTGATGGAACCATAACCGTAGCTACTTGGGAAGGAAAGGGTTTATTCAGATTATGCTTCCACATCATAGTCCATCATCAAAGGAATTCAGGACAGGAACTCAGACAAGGTAGGAACCTGTAGCTGGGAGCTGACACCAAGGCCAAAAAGGGATGCTGCTTACTGGCTGGTCAGTATAATAATCATCAAGGAAACTTGGCTCTCTGCTAGAAGTGTTCTATAGTTTTGCATACGAAGACTGTAGGGGACCTCAAAGTCAGCTCAAGACCTCCTCCCAAGACCAAGTTCTCAGCACAAAGGAGATTTTCCCTAGAGGGACAAAGGGCAGGGAACAAGAGACAAAGACAGAAGATAGAGAACAAGGGAGAAAGGGAAGGAACAAGGGAGAGGGAGAAGGGACAAAGGACTACCTCAGTATAGAGAGGAGACACACATGTCCCATAGGAAAATGGCAGTTTATAAAGGTAAACAGGGAAACCCTGTGTTAGGATGAGGTGTTCAGTTTTAATTGAGCATGTTAATTAGGTGAGCCAAAGGTGGCTTTTGTTTGATGGACTTCAATAATTTGATAGCTGGACCTTGATGGTCAGTCCCAGAAGGAGGAAGCATCCAAATAAAGGAATGGACTTTGGTGTCTGACTTTAGGAATGTAATCTTAACAGTATTTAGTACGGGAGAGGGAATGGTAGAAGGGCAAGGCCTGCAGAGCCACGTTTGCCATGTTCAAGCTGGCTAGGATCTCTTCAAAAACTGTACAGAGTTGTGGTTGATTAAAGTAGTAAAGCTACTGAGAGGGCTTCAAAAGCTAACATACTGTAATCTACCAAACAAAAAGCTAGCTCAGTTCCCTTCCCTTTGAAAACAGTGCTTTCTAAGGACCTCATAGTCCTAAAGAATTTATTCCAGGCAGCTTACTCTCTCTGAAATTCATCTAAGCAGCGTCTAGGACTCCTCCAGTCTTATTTCTTAATAAAAACAAAAGCTCATGGCAAAGAACTGGATACTGGCTTGGAAAATTTGCTGACTGCAGACCTGGAAGGATCCTGGATTCTGATGGGAGTTAGGCTGAAAGCTTATGCAGGACAGAGTTGGCCAAGAGAAAGGGGATAATCCTTTGAAATCCTTTCAGCCATATGTGTTTAAATACCTGTGCCATGTCTTGATCTTATAGAACTATGCCTTTAATCAATTACCATGGAGCAATTTTTAATCTTGGTAGTTTACTGTTCTCAACAGAGAGTTCAAAAGCAAATACTCAGAAGGGTGGCATTTTACTTGTTCAAAACTCTTTACAGTATGTTTTAAAATTTAATCCTTAAAGACTTAGTCCTTGTTTTTATAGTGTGGTAGCTGTAAATTTAAATGCTTTGAAAGAGGGAACATTAAGCTAGAAAAATTTTCTACAATGAGTCATACAGTTATTATCTAAAGCTGTGCTCTGAGAAACAGTACAAAGTAGTGTGCAACTGTGCCCTTAGGCCCACAGCTGTGCTTTAAAGCCAGCAGGCAGCTGCTGGGAGCCTCTTTACCATAGCCCATGTAAGAAATTGTGGGAACCCACCACGCAACTCAGCCTATGGCAGTCGGCAGCTGGCTCCATTTCTTGGGCTGTTGTCCAGAGATGTGTCTCTGTACCATGGCCAACATGAGAGACTAGGAAGCCCAGTGTGGCTTGTTTCTTTTTCCTTAGAATATTTTTAAGCTTTTTTTTAGATTCTTACGTGAATCCATGCCAGCTGGAGGTTTCTCTCCCATCCACCAGTTTCCAAAGGACCACTCTGAGGTTTAATATTAATTATAAACTGGCCTATTAGCTCAGGTTTATTATCAACTTGCTCTTTTAAATTAATTTCTATTATTCTATATTTTACCAAAGGCACACGGCTTGTTACCTCACATCTTTTCTGGCAGCTGCTGGCGTCTCCCCAACTTTGTATTCTTCCTCCCTCTATCTCTGTTTGATTTCTTCCTTGCTATATTCTTCCTGCCATTGGCCAAAGTACCTTCTTTATTAACCAATATTAATAAAACATTCACATCATACAGAGAGGCATCCCACATCAGACCAGTCTGGCCTTAAACTCAGAGATGTTTCTGTCTCTGCCTCCTGAGTACTGGTATCAAAGTTGGTACTCATTTACCTTTACCATAACACTGTTTGGGAACATGTATAGTTCTTTTTCTTCAGAAGATAGTATTCCTCTATGGAAACTGACTTGGTGAAGTTAAATCAAGTAAAGTATTTATCCAACCTCAAATATAAGATGTCCTTGTTCAAACTCAGACCTACCAGGTTTAAAACACCTTTCTAGTGCTGTCCATTTAACTTGCTTGTCTTTGTGTTTCTAGTATGGATACAGTATGTGTTTATGAGATTTTTATACTACTGTTGATCTCCATTGGTGAAATAAGTTAGCAGGGCAAAGGCCAAGGAACCGTCTGATGACATCTACTTGAGTCATTCTGAGAACAGCAAATAGAGGGATCTAGAAGGAAAAAGAAGACATTTAGCATACATACATTGCGACTGAGTAGTGGAGTACTACGCAGTACATGAGATCCCATTTACAACTTCCACAAATTAACTCCAAATTGACCTTACACCTAAATGTCAAATGTCAAGTGCAGAACTTCTAGAAGATACTAAAACTAGGCCTCTCTGAGTTTGACAACCTCCTTAGGCTTTGGGAGGTTTCTCTAAGGCCTTAATGTATAGAGCAATTACAGAGCTCTGTCTCTAATCTCTGGAATATGTTGGGGAGAGCTGGTAAAGATGGTAAAGGCCCTTTTCCAGGGCCTTTGGAAAAGGTTTGTTTCAGATCCTCAGAAGCCAGGACTTTTCACAGAAGGGCAGAAACTGTGGCTATCAGTTCCAACACTACTGTGGACTTTGTTTATAATGTTCTTGAGTTACACAATGTTCCTCATATGCAACATGGTTTAATTAGCCTCTTTCTGAATTTGTATACTTCCTTTTAAAACTGAACCCATTCATTGATTTACATTAGCAAGAGACTTGCTGTTGAATTTGATGTCAATCTCCAGTCAATCTGGGATAGGTTAGTGTTTAGATTAGCAGCCAGTGCTGGGAATGCTGTGCAGTCTCCCTTCTGCTCACCTGTGATGTAGAAGGGTAGAATTGATAATAGAATTAATAATTATATTCTCTAATTAAATTCTATATCTAATAATTCTATTATCTGATAGAATTGATAATTTTATTATCTAATTGATAATAGAACTAATGGTATAAGGATTTGCCAGTTCTTAGGAGACATTAAGTCACACAAGTAGAATTTAAGTAAGGAAGGACTGCATCCCAAATCCCCAAAGATAAGTACTATGCTAACCATGCCTGTTAGCGATTAGTATCATGAGATGAAAATGTTTGTTTATCAGGGTTAATCAGCCGTTAAGGCATATTCCTATAACAAATGACACAACCCTGATTTACAACCAGCCAAAAGACCCACTTCCCCATCAAAGACCTCTAACCTGCTGCTTAAGGGTCACAAACCTGTGTGCCGTGAAAGTATAATAATTCTAAAACAGCTGCGTTTTTCATCTTTTAGAAAAGCGTTTTAGAGTCAATTCCCCCTCTACTGATTGAGGTGAACTTGAATCCTGTCTGAAACCCCACATGCCATTGTTTTTGCTATCCTCCTGGCTAACTGCCCTAAATTTTTGGATTACAAGTATGCTGCACCAAAGAATTCTAAAATTACCAGTTTGAGTCGTATAGTGGACTGTCCATTGCATTAACAGTAAAAGGATTTGCATGTGGAGCATGGCTTCTCCCTTCAGACCAGAAGAGTAGGAACAGTGTACTGTCTACACTGCAGAGGAAAGCAGACTGGACAATAGCTAGATCATAGACTGAAGTTTAAGGCCATGGGATTCAGGGGTTTCCATAACAAAGAAGAACCTGATGGGGCACAGTGAGTGACTTTCTGTGTGATTTCCCATCATACATTAATTCCTTCCATTTTAATGAAGACAGACACCGGTGGGCGTACAGTTAGGGAGGAGAGCTTGAACTACTACGTATTTAGTTTCCAATCAGTGAACTCTCCCATGCAGATATGTTCAATCCTGGTTGACACAGTTAAGTCAGCTTAACATACAGGCCATTGGCCGTAACTCCATACATCAGCTTACAGCACTCAGCTTCCAATCAGTGAACTCTCCCATGCAGATATGTGCAGTCCTGGTTGACACAGTTAAGTCAGCTTAACATACAGGCCATTGGCCGTAACTCCATACATCAGCTTACAGCACTCAGCAGCTATCATTTTACATAGGACAAAGTCATGCGTTCTCTTACTAATGGCATTCTTCCTACCAGGGAACTACCTACTCTGTTTCAAAGTCTGTACAACTAAGTGATCAATTATTTTTTTCATTTTAAGAAGTCAATTATTGGTTATCATTTTTTTAGACTTCATTTTCTTCAAAGGCATTACTGCTGTAATCTCTTTTTTTATTTTCCAATGTTTCCCAGGTTTTGAATTTAATTCCATTTTAAGTGCTGTTTATTTATTCATCTTTTTTTTTTTTTGGCCAGGGACAGAAGAGACAGCTTTATTGTAGAAACGCAGGGCCAGCAGGTTTAAAATAGGGACAGACTTTCAAGTGCACACCAATCCAGACTCCCTGTTCATATCCGAACCACTCTCCAGTTTCTCACGTGTTTGTCCTCTGCAGCAGTCACTTCCTTAGGGTCTCAGACACATGCCATCACAGAACCTGGTGGGTCATGACTCATTTTGGGGGAACTATCACAGGACTGGCCTAAGACCATCAGAAAGTACAGATATTATAATTCATAACAATAGCAAAAATATAGTTATGATATAGCAGTGAAAGTAATTAACTGCTATTCAATGCTAAGGTAGTTTGATAGCATACAGTTTTCATTTTTGTTTGTTTGTTTATTTTTTTAATACAAGGTTTGTCTGTTGCCGGGCGGTGGTGGCGCACGCCTTTAATCCCAGCACTCGGGAGGCAGAGGCAGGCGGATCTCTGTGAGTTCGAGACCAGCCTGGTCTACAGAGCGAGTTCCAGGACAGGCTCCAAAGCCACAGAGAAACCCTGTCTCGAAAAACCAAAAAAAAAAAAAAAAAAAAAAGAAAAGGTAGTTTAACTCATATACTTGTGACTGTGCAAAGTTTAGTGAGGGGGCAGTTAAAGTCAACAGTCAAGGGGCAGCTGTTATGGAGAGGCCTTAATCCAGATACCACAAGTCTATGAAGATAGAAAGTCAAACTGTGTGAACTCAATGTGGAAACTTTATATTTGTTACTTTTCCTTTATTAGGTATATAATATGTTACTCTGGGTACAAGCCACATGAGCATAGGGATGTGAAAATATATAACATATTTTCTCAGAACAATTAGAAGATATGTAGCAGTCCCCATGTTGAATATACTTGTTGAATTTGATGTACAAGTATATAAGTAATTGGTTTTCTAGCCTCATTGTTAATATATTAGCAAGCTCACATTTCAGAAAAGCATCATGAGTAAGTACTTCTGTTTGTCGTAGTTCACTTAGCAAATGTAATATCACTCACAGTATAGGAAACTTTATGAATGCAACAAGGGTGGTAAAGCTCTGAGATTTTTTCAGTTCTCGTCTGGACTCACAATGTGGAAGTAATCTCTCTCACCTGTTAGAGGACCAGCTACATAAGTCTCACCTGCCCAACACCTTTTAATAGCAGCCAACCCACAGGATTCTTGGAAAAAAATATTTTTCTGCTCTCCTGAGGGACTATATTAGCACATACTGTTACAGAACATTGATGTTGTTTGTAGCATTATCACCTGAAATTTCCCCTCTGCAGCTAGTCAAAACCATTCCAGAGACTATAATACATCTAATTTACACTGTCTGTTTAGACTGTAGCAATATTAAATGAATCATCCTTGAATTCACTCACAAGAAAGGAGTTAGGACAAAAAAAATGCATTAAAGTTGCCAGAGTAGAAAAAAAATAAAAATAAATAAAAATAAAAAATAAAAAGTTGTCAGAGTAGAAAAAATACAAATGTATGAATGAGTAGTAAGACAATATTAGGACCAAAAAAAAAACAGGAGAAAATATTATTGGTACAAGAGAATTTGAATCATGAATCCTTGCTCCAATGTATGGCCTTAAATTAGCCTTACTACCTTGGATGGGGGATGTGGAGAAATTGTAGCTCGCATGGTGAATTTGGAAAGTAGTTGTTAAATCTTATCAGGGAGGGAAGTTTTGAGTGATAAAACTTAAAGTCTATTCTGTGGTCTACAGAAAATACATTTCAAGATCACAGAATTGTTAACAATTTCTCTGAGGATTAGTATAAATACAGAGCTCTGAATCTCATTTTAAGAAAATAACCTCTCCATTTGTTTTACAAATGCAAATCACTGGAAACAGATGTTTTCGTTTTTCAGGTCTTCTTAGATAAAATAAACATTACTCAGATACTTGAGTTAGATCACATCAAAATATGGAAAAGAAAAATGAAACAAAACCCAACAAACGAATAGAGTAGACAAGCTAGAGGTAGCCCCCAGCTCCTTGTAGAAAGAATAAATAGGGGAAATTAGGCTTTTTAAGTTATAATCAAGAACACTCTCAGTTTAGTAAAAGAATTCTGTAAACAATCTAATGGGAAATGGGATGTATTCAGAAAGAATGTCTAGGGTTTCAGGGCATGCAGTTTAGGGTTTGGTCCATTATGCTGAGATAAGATCAGGAAAGAAAAATAAGTTTCTGGGTTGGAAGGTATAAAACAGGTATCTTAGCAGTGAAGGTCTGCAAGCAACTACATTAGTCAGAGGGGCTTCTGGGGCATATTAAAGCATATCTCATCTAGGAGACAGTCCTCCCATCTTATTATGTTTCACAGGCATCACGTTTATTTTCTCCCTCTGGAGTTATGCTGCTCTGATCAGGGTGTAAAACTTGATTTTCTCCTACTCATAGGCTTCTTTAGTTGTGCCAGTGAACCTCTCTGGAGTTCTTGTCAGAAGGTATTATGAACTGCATGACCCTTTTGTCAAGGAGATTACTGGTGATTGATGACAATATTTTAAAATCCATGGACTGATAATTTGATGCTTCTTTATTCTTTAAAAAGTTAAGTGTTAACAAGAACACATGGTAGCTGGGCGATGGTGGCGCACGCCTTTAATCCCAGCACTCGGGAGGCAGAGGCAGGCGGATCTCTGTGAGTTCGAGACCAGCCTGGTCTACAGAGCGAGTTCCAGGACAGGCTCCAAAGCCACAGAGAAACCCTGTCTCGAAAAACCAAAAAAAAAAAAAAAAAAAAAAAAAAAAAAAATGGTATTATATCCAAAGCATAGTTAAGCTGGAATCCAGTCTTCTATAGCTGTCAAACCTGCTAATTTTTTTTTTGCCATCCAATGTGTCCCAGGCTTTATTTATTATTTAAGAACAAAATGAGTGACAGACTCACGATCAAAACAGCATCACTGAACTTCATCTTCCCCACCCTTTTTGTGCTTGCGACCCCCTCCTCAGTAAAGGAGCTTCACCCCAAAGCTGTGGTGGCTCCAGGTTCTATCTACCTCTCTCCCCCTCGCCTCAGCTCACCTCATCCCCAGGCAGGGCTGGCGCCTCAGTTTGAATGCATGGGAGAGCCCAGAGCAGTGATGGAAACAGTAGGAAAGGCCTCGCCCTCAGGAAACGGGACTGCAGAGTAGAGTGTGGTAAAGTGGGGGCTCCCATAGCTTGGGGCAACAAATGGGGACCCTGGGGGTAGAGGAAAAGATACACAGCCCCCCCCCCAAGGGGACCCGGCAGCCTCATACTCTTCTCGTTGGGAATAATTAGGGCTTGGTCGTTTGCCCTTCTGGCTACGGTTACAGAACCACACTCGGACCACATCCTTCTCCAGGCCGAGCTGCTTGGCGATAATGCTTATCTGCTGTAGGGTGGGCTTCGGGCACTGCACAAACGTGCTCTCCAGGTGCCCCCTCATGCGGTTCTCAATGCTCATCTGCTTTCTCTTTCCAGCCTGCACCAGGGTCTCCACTTTGCATATCTCCTGAAGGTTCTCATTGTTGTCGGCTTCCTCTACCCACTTCTCCAGCAGGGGGCGCAGCTTGCACATGTTCTTGAAGCTGAGCTGCAGCGCTTCAAAGCAGCAGATGGTGGTCTGGCTGAGAACACCCAGGGTGAGCCCCACGACGGCCTGGTTGTACCCCAAGGTGATCCTCTTCTGCTTCAGCACCTTGGCAAACTGCTCTAGCTCCTTCTGCAGATCTTTCATGTCCTGGGACTCCTCGGGACTTGGTTCTACCTTCTCCAACTTCACAGTGCCTGGCTCAGGGGAGGCCCCCTCAGAGTTGCTCTCCGCTCCTGCCTGATCCTCAGGCTGTGAAGTCTCCAGGCCAACGTGGGGCACTAGGCCCAGTCCAACCTGAGGTCCACAGTATGCCATCCCTCCACAGAATTCATACGGCATGGGACAAGGGGATCTCCAACCCCTGGCCCGATTCCAGGCCCACCTGGAGGCCCTTGGAAGCTTATCCAAGTCCGAGGGTCCACCCAGCCTGGCTCCAGACCTCCCGACCCATCACCCCCACCAGGTGGGGGTGAGAAGGCGAAGTCTGAAGCCTGGTGTCCAGCCATAGGGAAGGCGGGCACCCCAAGCTGGGGGCCTGATGGAAGGAGGGCTCACATAGGGACTGCTTAAACCTCTCTCCCTTCAAACCTGCTAATTTTTAACTAGATACCTGGAAATTGTGGTGAAAACACACTGAAAATTAGCTATCTAGCAATTTCAGTAAAAAGACACATTAAAGAATACATTTTTCTTAAAATAACATCCAATTGTTTTAAAACCTTCATGTAATAATTTCTCATTTATACTTGAAATGTTTCCATACCCCGACATTAAGTCTCTCTGTAGATGCAATAAATCAGATCAAGCTGAATTAAAAGTCTAGGGTTAATGTGCAAAGCAGCTCCTGGGTGGCTCCAGTGAGGAAGTAGAATACCATGAGGGGTAACTTCGAGGCAGGTGGGTTATTGCATCATATTTATTGTAAGCACGGTCCTGTGCTTGTCAGGGGAGGAATTGACCCTTGACAGGCTTTCAGAGGGGGCGGGGTCTGGAATGGGAGGAATGAGGCTGGGTGGGGCTTCCACATAAACATCCCAGAGTTCTTGGGTATATGGGTACACATTCAAGTCTGACTAATTCCTGCAGGCATGGGACAACATGGGGAAGGGATAGATAGGAGTCTGTGGGCCCAGGCTTATCAGGTGGTACGAGTGGAAAAGCAGCTAATTGTCATCCTAGAGACTTTAGGCATCTGTTCCTTAAGGAGGGTAAGAAGAAAGGCTGGTAAGGAAATAATAGATTATCACCAGCCCTATGAACTGGGCTAGCCATGGGAAGAAAGAAAACTGGCAGAAAGAATGGAACAGATAAGTACCCTGGTTGTAAAAGAGAGACAAGGCTGAAAGAGTGAGACATGAGAGTAGATGTGCTCTTTATTATTGGGACGTTTGGAAAACTAGGTCCCAGTTGCTCAACAGGTGTCTGCTCTAGTGTGGAAAGGTGGTACCAGCAATGATGTCCCAGGAGCTTTTTTGAGCGGGAGGTAGCATGCCAAATGGATGGATGATGCGTTCTTCAGAAGTACTTGAGGCATCATATCTGCTACTTCAATGGAGGTGGTGAATACATCCATCTTCTAAAGGTGTTAATAAAAGTTAACAGATAATGGTGCCTTTATTAGTGGGCTTGTGGCTGAGATCAACCTACCATTACTTGCCTGGTTATCATTCACGAAGATGATGCTGGAGCTGGTGTGGCAAGAGGAGTGAACCTATAAAATGTGCTTGAAATTAGGTAGAGTCAAAGAGGGGCTCTGGAGACTGTTTCCAACAGACCAGATTTCTTCATACAGTAGCAGAACATGTCCCAGGAACCTGCAGGTATCTTTAAAACAACTGGGACAGGTTTACACGTTGTTGTCAAAGCAAAAGGCTTTGGATTAAAAGGCATGAACATTTTTCCTAGGGCATGGTTTTAGCCAGATGAAACAAACATTTAAGTCTAAATTCATTGACTTTAGGTAGGAGAGGCAGTGAGTGAGTGGAGGAGGATGAAACTGAACATACCTATAGGGATCTATTCCCTCTCTTATCCTAACCTGTGTTTTAAAGCTGGGACCAGTAAAATCAGCAGAAAGTTAAGCACTCCAGAAAACTGTTGCAGTCATGGCCCTATCAGTTCATCAGGACTGCATTTTCAGTGCTAAAACTGTAAACCTCTGAAGTTATATCTGAAACTTGTTTATCCCCTACAACAAAGCCTGTGAATGAGGAACACCTGTTTGTACTCTTAAGAGGAAATGACTGAGGAACCAAGAGCTACCAAGCTGGT